>JARPRG010000482.1:96291-106529 GCA_031001745.1 Hartigia nigra | reverse complement strand
CGTTCAAGCTGCAGGTGCAAAACTTCTAGCTGCTGCTTTGCTCGTTATTGCTTTATTGCTGTCTTGTGCAAATTCTCTATAAATTCTCCATATACCGTATCTTTATCGGTAAGTACAAAACACTTGTATAATTGTTAGGTAGGTAGTGGCAATAAATAATCAAAGAAAATCTTAAAAACTTTGATCGAAATTTGCGCGTTTTGTTATAACTGGAATATCGAACGGTGAGGATCGAGAAATTTGGAGAAAAAAAAAACGGTATCCCAAACGAAAGTAAAATGGAGAGAAAAAGTTCTCTAATGAAACTTTGTCGATTTCGATAGACGTTCTGGCAAAGGATGTTTTCTCTCGCTAAAGAATTTCTTTGAGGAGTAAAATAAAAAAAAAAAAAGAAACAGATCGATGAATTAATGCGAGATTATGACAATACACTATAGGAGAGCAATAAGTATTATTTTAATATAACGATGAGAATAAAATAATCGTTGTTAAAAAATATTTCCGTATATTTGGTGAAAGCAGAACCGTTACTTTAATTGGCTCGCCACAAATTTCGAATTATACGAAACAACGATGGTTGATTATTTCGGACAAGAATAATGAGGAAAGGGGGATTTTATATTAGTTTGCGGTTGAAATTACGTAAGACGTAATGAGCTTCCAGGAAATTGCCGAAACTACAGATACCAAGGTAACCACATATAATGATCAAGAAGATTGATATGTCTTGGTCAACCGTTCATCCTATTGCAATGATATTTTCAAAGATTACAGAAAAAAGAAAAAAAAAAAAAAAACAAATTTTATTTTTACGCTTCGACACTCCTTCAAGACCGCAAAATTCCAATTGCGCGTAACAGATCGGTCGACCGATCGATCCTCAAGATCCTCAAGATCATCGATAACTCATTGATCGGATAAATCAAGCAAATCGCAACCCCTTTGTATTTACGTCGTATCAAAGTGCCCATCTAGATCTTCCTTTTTCTTCAGCAGTTTTCAGACAGTCCGTTAGTTACGTTTTGCAGCGAATAGGTAATCTGCATGCTGCTGCGTCAGACATGGCTGACGCGGTGCTAGCTTCACTGGAGCGTTTTAAATTGCCCAGAAAGGATAACCTTTCTCATCCGATTTATTCGTTGGCCAATCCGGCTAAGTGTTAGTACCGTACCGAAGGCTCTATTCGCGCATGTGGATTCTGTGAAATTTGACGGGCCCCCATTTTTTTTTGTTTTGTTTTGCTAGATCGTTACGTGTATGCAGTAACATTTTGTAAGTAATTAAAAAAAGTAATTATAATCGAAATATTATTTAGGTCAAGCGATTCTCGCATAAAAAACAAATACTTTAAGGAAAAGAAAATATCGTTGCGATAACGCCCAATGACTGACGAGGATAAATATTTATTTTTTTTTGTTTTTAGAGTTTTCGACGCTCCACGGAAATTATAAATATTTCTAATCTTGACGCGGTTCTAATGCACTTGTTATCTCTGTCGTTAAATAAGAAGAGAAATGTGAATCCAATCGTGACCTACGACCTCGACAACTGCCTTCAGGCATTTCATTTCCATTTCGTTTCACGTGGTCGCGCGTTGATGGGAATTACCATTGTTCGATTAGGGTAAGAAAAAATTAGGTCATCAGAACTAATATCCCAGGTCGTTAAATTCGGCATGCGCTTATCGGCTATAGGAGATGAAAATGCAACTGAACAAACAACAAGCTGCAGCTGCAATCTGATCTGATTCTGATTGCACTCTGCAGGTGCAATAATGACTCGTATCATAGCGATTAGCTCTGAAAATATTTAAAATACAAAAAAAATGTTTCAGATAAAAGTTGCATGGTTTTGAAGGCAATTTTAACCCTTTCGCTACGAGCAAGTTCTCCGCCGCGGTACTCCCGCTGAAGTCGCCTGTCGTATGTCAATTGTATTTTATGAAGAGCGACTATAGTCGCCCGTAGTAGCGAAAGTGTTAAATAACACAATAAAAAATGTATTTAAACCTTTTTTATCAATTGGTAGCCGAGATAGTCCATATTTGTTCAAATTGCGTGCGCAAATAAGTTTATGTAAACAAAATAATCATTTTAATGAAATGCGAAATATAACGAACGAATATGCGAAAAAAAAACATTTACCAAAAATATGTCCAAAGCAAAGAAGATTTTAGAGTTTAAATAAATTGCCACAAGTTACGGATTAGCTTAATTTTAAAAATTAACGATTCATTGGCAAAAGAGCCAACCTGGACCTTCGGAATTGACTCGGTCGATTTTGAATATAAAGAGGCTGCAATCGATTATAATTGAAAGAGCAGAAAAAGAAAGAAACTAAGTATGGATACAGAAAAGTAAAAAAAAAATACTACGATGGGAAAGACAAGTAAATTGAGATTTCGTTGCAATGAAGGTTTCTAATGACATTTGGCGGATTGCGTAAATGCTGCAAGCTGCAATCAAGCATCCTTGCAGAATCCTTGGAGTCGCCTTGTATTGTATGCAACACCCTGAATAAAATGTACCAACGTAATACGTAACAATCGATTCGGCCATCGCGGGAGAGCCAAACCCGCGTAACGTTTATCGCGAATTTAATAAAGAAAATTTGCCAGGCCCGCTGCCATCGTCTTTCGGATGTCCCGCGAAAATATGAAAGGCAAAGTAGAATAGTTAATGGCGGATAAAACGGAAAATGCGGGACTTATCAATTGGGCGAAGGTCGACACTGGGTAAAGAGGACCTGTCAAAACCTCTGGGCTAATGCCAAGTTCAGGCATTTAATGGTTGGCAGCGCGCGACGATTCCCTTTGGCTCATACACAGTGCAGTCAGTGTTATAACCGCGCTGTTAATTCCGCATCAAGTCGTCATGAATTCCACGACAGCTGTTCGTATTTCTTTGTCTATTATTTTAATGGATTTTAATTAACGTGAATTACAGGATAATTAGAAGAGTTTGGAGAAATGCCGATCGAGACACTCGATAGACTCGCGTTAAATTATTGGATCGAGTCATAAACATATAAAGTTTAGGTTTTAAAATAAGACGTAATTTTATGTAAACTTATTTATCATTCAATCCTGTACAATGAATTTACTTTCAAGACTCGCAGCCTTCGAAATTATTGTCAAAATGTTTTACCACGATTAATAAGAAAATCTTGAACGTGAAGTTGTTGACTTTCATTGTCTTTTAGAAAAATAATCTTTTTCCTCGAGCATTCTTCGAAGAATAAGAAAATCTTTTCTATTCTTGTTGCATTCTGGTAGTCTTATACCGGTTGCATAGGTTAAGGACGCAGTCATGACTCAGTCATGACTCAGACTCTGGTGTAATTGTATTGTTTTATAGGATTTACGCTAATTACTAGAAGTCAGGTTAATCCGTGTAATTGCGTCCTTTTCCTTTTCGATGTTCTTCGTTAAGACGTTTCTACTGTGACAGAAACTTCTATTGTGTATTGTCATTAATTAAAATACTATTATTATTTATTATGTTATATAACGTATACGTAGTAATATAATTAATATATTTTCTGATATTGTACAATTTCTTCACAGCCGATACAGTCGAGTAACATAATGGCGGATCCTTTGAGTTTGGGCAGTTTAGGATGTTGCCAGTGTAAATTCGAAGACACATCGTATATGGGAACAGCGTGCGGTAATTTGTCAGCCTTCATAATGCTAGTTCAGAGTCTGATGATGGCGAGGTGCGACATTTCTGATCCTTGTCGCCGACTGGGCAGGGATCAATTGCCAGAGGGCGAGTGGTGAGCATCATGGGAAGGTGATGATTAATGAAAAAAAAAAAAAACAAGATAAATGTTATTCCGATAAATGACAGGTACGACTTCATAATCGTCGGTGCTGGAGTAGCTGGACCAGTTCTGGCTAAAAGACTGAGTGACCATCCTTGGTGGAAAGTATTACTAGTGGAAGCTGGTCCTGAGGAACCAACGATGACTGCCCTACCAGGGATCGCATTTAATGCAGTGAACACAACACTGGACTGGAAGTACCTTACCGAACCCACGCAACCTCATCCTACAGCCTGTTTAGGTAAATCTTCAGAAGACAGGAAGCAAAGGTGCCCATTTCGATTAATCGATGAAATAATTTGTTAGAGAGCGGTGGGGTGTGTTCCTGGCCAAGGGGTAAGATGGTGTCGGGAACCGGTGGTCTATACGGGATGATGTACGTCCGGGGTCATCCTGAGGTCTACAACAAGTGGGCGCGCATGGGGAACGTCGGTTGGTCCTACAACGAAATAGAACATTATTTCGAACGCGCGGAGAATCCAAAAGTGGCGGAAATGGTGCGGAATACGAAATTCACAAGGACCAGGGAAGGTGGCCCCGTGAACATCGACCACTTCACACATAAACCAAACTTCTCAGATGATCTCTTGAGCGCTGCCCAGGAGCTCGGTCACAGGACCAAGTGGCTAAACGGATACAACCAGACTGGCTTCATGGTGGCACCAATGATGACGCAACATGGTTTACGTGGAACTACATCAAGATTCTATCTGCGACCAGTAGCCTATAGAAAGAATCTTCGTGTCTTGACGAACGCTCACGTGAGCAGAGTCCTGGTGAACAGGTGGACGAAAGTTGCCTATGGGATTGAGTTCATTGACAAGACTGGCAGGAAGCGGGTTGTCAAGTGCGACAAGGAAGTCATCCTCACGGCAGGAGCCATAGGGTCCCCACAGATCCTGATGCAGTCGGGAATAGGGCCCAAGGAACATTTAACCAAAGTTGGAATCAGGACTATAAATGATCTTCCTGTTGGTGAGAATCTTCACAATCACGTGTCCGTTGGTATCCGGATGAGTATTAATGACACGCACTATGAGACCTTCACCTTGGACTCCGTGAACGAATTTCTCGAGAGCAGGACTGGGCCCATAGCCAGCACCGGACTGACCCAGGTCACGGCATTTCTAGAGAGTAGTTACTCTGCCAAGGGAGTGCCGGACCTGCAGATCTTCTTCGACGGCTTCAGTTCCAAGTGTCCCAAGACGGGTATGCCTACCGAATGTCCTGATGGGGTCCTTGACGTCTGTCCCACCAGAAGAGAAATAGTGGCAAGGCCCACCGTGGTCGTTACCGAGACTCGTGGATACATGAAACTTCGATCTGCGGATCCCCTGGATCCTCCTCTCCTTTATCCAAATTATTTCCAGGATGACAAGGATATCAAGATTTTGGTCCAGGGCATCAAAGCGGTTGTGCGTCTCACCGAGACGGCGGCCATGAAAAAATGGGACTTGCGATTGGATACGAAGCCTCATCCATGGTGTCTCAGGTTAGTTTTATAAAAACACTTGTCAAGTTCCGATGAAAATTTATCTAATTCGGAGCATCGCCTTAATTCTTTAGGTATCACTTTGGGACCGATGCTTATTGGGAATGTCTGATCAGGGTCCAAACGGGCCCCGAGAATCATCAGTCAGGCACTTGCAAAATGGGACCCGTCGGTGACTCGACTGCAGTCATCGATCCGCAACTGCGAGTTCATGGTGTAAAGAACATTCGCGTGGCGGATGCTTCGATATTTCCCATAGTGCCGAATTCAAATCCTGTAGCGGCCATTATTATGGTTGCGGAAAAGGCCGCAGACTTAATTCACGACGCGTGGGACTACAAGTGACGCAATAGAATTTAACAATAATTT
This sequence comes from Hartigia nigra, assembly GCA_031001745.1. NCBI lineage: Eukaryota > Metazoa > Arthropoda > Insecta > Hymenoptera > Cephidae > Hartigia > Hartigia nigra. The sequence continues at coordinate 100,843 of JARPRG010000482.1, read as the reverse complement.
TTATAAATCCTATCAAATAAAATGTCAGAGACTTTTTTTTCGATAAATGATCGAACTCTTTCGAAGAACTGAAAGTTCGCTATGGCCAATAATGACGCAAGTCCCACGATTTATGCGTTATTATTCAACGTCGAATGCACACTGATTTTGACCTCTGACATATCCTGCATTCAAAATCCTCCAAAGAAAGGTCAACCGAATACTTTAACTCCATTCAATGGCTGCTCCTAAATATTTCTTTGAATTTACTCTCAACCATTACCTATTCTCACGAGCATTAGCCGCAACATTACAATTTCAAATTGTCACATGTTCATAAATACATTGTCATAAATTATATTGGTTCCAGCAACAAAAAAATCGATGATCTTGATAACCAATCCGAATCAGTCATCGATACGATTTGCACGACTGCTCGATCACTTTGTTGACGATCATCGGTTCTAGAGATAATTATACTGAAGCGTATTGAGTTGCATTGTCGTCAGTCTCACTTGGTCGGATTATAAATATATAAAGAAATAAGAAGTCGAGTGGTGGTTTATATGCACCGCATAATGCGACACTGTTGCGCAAGGTCGTGATAGGCTGAAGTAATGGATAGCCATTAATAAAGCAAGAAGTGACGAAAAGTGCAGAACAGAAGAAACAAAACGGTTCCGTAAAGATTTCGTAGCATGATGCGTGGTGGGAGAAGATCTTGGAAACGTAGGGTCCACCAGTTAGACTCAATCAGGTTCACAGTTAACATCATTTAACAACATCACTTCATTTTGGTCCAGAAACCCGGTGAGTCATTAACATAATCAGAACTATCAATAGTTTTGCAGCATCCGCGTATCGTCATTGTTTAGCCAGTTAAATTGATTTGGTTCGACATCAAGTTGGTACTTCAATGATTCAAATGTATTGTGATACTTCGAAAAATCAATCACTGTCACCAGCTATTGCTATTAACCCCTTATAGGCTAGTGTTAGATTAAAATTATTATTTATCAGGTTAAAATGTCGTAAATGGTAGTTTCAAAATAGTATATTATGCAACATGTGCGTAAAATGCAATTTTACACACTAGTGGGTAAAATGTATGCACTCGTTCCATACGATATTTTTTGACATAGTGTGCGTAAAATTGCATTTTACGCACACTATGTCAAAAAAGGGTTTTTTTTTTACTCTGACAAGGAAGGTCAGCTTATTGACGTCCGCCAACCTAGATCGATTTTTAAAATATTTTCCAGACACGCATATTTACGTAATCAAATAATCCTTTGAAAATAGGGGCTTTTTTTGTTTTTCGCTCTTATCGCGAAAACTAAAATAGCGAAAAATTGCAATAGGTATAATGTTGTTTATTCCACGCTCTACAAAAGTGAGTAAACGAAAAATAAAAAAATAAATCTTAATTACTTTCTCCAAAAAATTCCCTTTTTTCTATAGCATTTCGTGTATTTTCATACAACTTGTTTTAATCTACTTTAAAAAATACATTGTAAAAAAGTCATAATTATCGAACTTATCTTATCGATGTAACATATATGATCCAAGTACTATTCATCTCAAATATTTAAGAACGCATAGCGTTTTTTGCTGTATCATTGTAGATAACGTGACTGAAATAAGACGATTACAAAGAATGTGCGAAATTCGATATGCGCGTATTTATCATTTGTATTACTTTGCGCGAGGCCAGGAACTAAGAAATACTGCGCACTCGATCAGTTTATTCGCCGCTGAAATCATCCTACTGTTTGTCAAACTTTCAAAGATGTAATTTCTAAGATGCAATTGAAGTGCTGGACACATGAAATAAATCAAGGCGAAACTTACAGAGAAAAATGACATGAAATATCAAAGTACACGCTGAATCGTTTTATTGAAACCGTCCTTCGTAATATAGATTCGCGACGTTAGGCTTTTAGAGCACACGAAGACACAATGAGTTAGGACTTTGAAATTTCCAAAAGTAAAGGGGTTAAAGAAGCTCTTGCGATGCTGAAGGTGTAAGATAAAAAAATGGGTACTGCCAGACTAATAAAGCCAGCAGCAACTCTTGCGTCTGATTTGACAAGGATAAGAAGCTGTGCCTTGATCTTGCTAAAAAGAAAAAAGTATTTAATACAGTATAGAGCATAAAGTCACACGATTTCAAGAAGAACGGTCGACGGCCAGAGTCTAAGAGTCTAAGATTAAAAATTGTTGACCGGAAAGAAGACAGACGGGGATTCATGCTTGAAGAGGCCATTCAGTGTATCACTGAAATCGTATTAATTAAAGCCTGTAACGTGAATGTTGCATATAGACTTGTGTCGAGGAATACAGACACGCATGTAATTTAATAGTATGGGTTCTTAGCTATGCCTCGCACACACACATATGTTAAATTTGATTATTTTTTCGACGACGCTTCTGATATTTAAAAATTTCGTTATCATTCATTTCTTCATTTATCTTTAAGCACTTACGTAATCCTAACGTCTGTAATACAAACCTAATATCTGACGTAAGAAAATGAAGAATATATGTAACATTGAATTTTTTGCATTGCTCAACAGAATTGTGCAGAGCCAAGAGATGGACAGCTGCCAGTTGCAAGGTTGCGCAAGTGCGATAGCAGGTCCGGGTGGTGTACTGTTTGCGCAACTGCTAAATACAATTTTGAGCGCTCAATGTGCCTTGAATTTGGAAAATCAATATCCAGCCGATAGGACCGAGGAGCTATTGGGGAAGAAGGATCCCAGGTACGACTTCATAATCGTAGGAGGTGGGTCAGCCGGATCCGTGGTAGCCAGCAGATTGTCTGAAGTCGAAAGATGGAAGGTGCTGTTGATAGAGGCTGGAGAGGATCCGTCGGCACTCAGTGAAATACCAGGTCTGCTATTGACACTTGAAGGAACCAAAGAGGACTACTCGTACGAAGTGGAACCGCAAGCAAACGCGTGTCAGGGGTTGAAAGGCAAAAGGTGTATATGGTCAAAGGGCAAAGCACTTGGCGGTAGTTCCGTTATCAATGCGATGCTGCACGTTTATGGAAATGATCGAGACTATGATAATTGGGCGAAATTAGGTAACACTGGCTGGTCCTACGAGGAGGTTTTGCCATACTTCGTAAAGTCTCTGAACTGTCCGCCAGACTCGAGCGCTAAAGATAGCAAGTACTGCGGCACTGGGGGACCTCTGGATATTCGCTCGTACAATTACACGGAATCCAAGATGCACCAGATCATACTGGACGCAGCGAAGGAACTCGGCGTTCCCGTCCTGGAGTCCTTGAACGCCGGGAAGTACGTGGGTTACGGGAAGGGTTACGGCACTCTGGACAAAGGGAGACGCGTTAACGTGGCGAAAGCGTTTCTCGGACCTGCGCGAGACAGGCCGAATCTTCACGTGATCAAATCGGCCCAAGTCGAGAGGATCGCGATGGAAGGCGATCGGGCGAGAGGCGTTCACGTAACGCTCAGGAACGGCAGGAGTCTCCTGGTGAAAGCTACCAAAGAAGTGATTATGTCGGGAGGAAGCATCGCGACGCCACAGATCCTCATGCTCTCAGGAATTGGACCGAAGGATCACCTTCGGGAGATGAAGATCGATACGATTGCTGATCTGCCAGTTGGAAAGAATCTTCAAGATCATATAATCTGGCTGGGAATCCAGTTGGAATTGAAAAATGGCACCGGCCAATCATTCACCCAGGTCAAGCTTCTGGATGATGCCTACGACTTCCTGGTTCATCGGAAAGGCAATCTCGCTTCTGCCGGAGGCGTCGATCTTATGGGCTTTATCAATCTTCAGGATCCTCAATCGTTGTATCCTGATATTCAATTTCATCATACCTATATTGGTCAGAATGAATTCTTCAAGGTCGAAATTATTACGCGCGCATTCAACTTTGACGAAGATGTAACTTCAGAACTCATGAAGAAGACTTCCCAATCAGACACCATATTTGTTTGCTCGACACTCTTAACACCAAAGAGTCTTGGGGAACTTAAGCTCCGATCGACCGATTTTAAGGATCCAGTTAAGATCTACGCCAACTACTTTACCGATCCCGAGGACGAAGAAATCATGATCAAATCCGTTGATTTCGTCAAGACTTTCCTGGAGACTAAGACTTTTAAAGATTTTTCAATCAAGATGCGTCATTTTGATATTCCCGGATGCTCCCACACGGTACCAGATTCTAGGGAATATTGGAAGTGCAGTCTACGTCACGTTGCTGGGACTATCTTTCATGCTGTGGGAACTGCCAGGATGGGTCCTTCGGGTGACCCACGGGCTGTCGTTGACCCACAACTCAAAGTTCATGGCATCCAAAGGTTGAGGGTCATCGATGCATCGGTTATGCCTGTGATTACCAGTGGAAATACGCAGGCTCCTGTTATCATGATTGCCGAAAAGGGATCGGACTTGATTAAAAAAGAATGGCTTTCCAGGTCTGAGTTTTAACAGAAACAATTAGATTTTTATGTCTTATTATTGACTCATATCGTGTCAGTAAGTTCACGTGACTATGAATTGAAAAAAGAATGACAAATCTTAAAATTCGTAT
>JARPRG010000482.1:71469-83288 GCA_031001745.1 Hartigia nigra | reverse complement strand
AAAAAAAAAATTCAATTATTAAATTATTACATGAATTACATGGACTATAGGAGTAAACGAATGATATTGTGAAAAGTCAAAATGGCAACTATACTAGCGATAATAGCGAGTGCCGTGAAAGGAGCCACTGTACTTTTGGGGATAGGGAAGGTCGCGTTCGTACCGACCTTAATCGCTGCATTGGCTTATTACAATTATGACCTAATGGACCCAGAGAATCATCCGCAAGTCACGCGAAATCTTCGCAAGGAATATGATTTTGTAGTGGTAGGGGGTGGTTCGGCCGGAAGTGTCGTAGTGAATAGACTTACGGAAAATCCAGAATGGAACGTTCTCTTATTGGAGGCCGGAGGACAGGAAACGGAAATAACTGACGTGCCAATTTTGTCTTTGTACTTGCACAAAAGCAAACTAGATTGGAAATACAGAACACAGCCGCAGGATACGGCCTGTCAAGCCATGGTCGACCAAAGATGCTGCTGGACCAGAGGTAAGGTGAGTTTGAGATGATCCTTATTTATTATGAAAATTCTTAGAATGGCTTAATATACGAACAGCCGAATAGCTGGGAGTTTCATTTGAATCGTCATGAATTATTTTCAGGTGCTGGGTGGTTCGAGCGTCCTGAACACGATGCTCTACATTCGTGGAAATCGACGAGACTTCGATCAGTGGGAAAGTTTTGGTAATCCTGGCTGGGGATTCGAGGATGTTCTTCCTTATTTCAAAAAATCAGAGGATCAGAGAAATCCCTATTTGGCGCGCAACAGTCGATATCACAGTACAGGTACGTCTATAGTTAAGTCTATATACACTCGTAGACTATTCTAGTGACTTTTGCCGCTGCTGCTGCTACGTTACGTGAAACTAGCAGTACGCGATGCGATTCTTAAGCAACGGAGTTTCTGTCAATTAGAAAGTATTTTCTAAAAGTGCAGAGAACAAAGAATCTTTTAAGTGTATAGTCAAAAATTTTCACTTGAACGTTATACTTATTTTTTGGGTGAAAATCATAAAATTCATATATATATCAGACAGCTGGACCCTGACCGAGAAATGCATAGAATTAAACAAAGCAACGTGCTCGCTACTGGAATCTAATGTTTAGTCAGAGAAAGTCATTATAAACGAGTAATCTGCAAAGCAGCTCCACTTATAAGCATAATGTATTTTAATCGCGAAACCCTGCAGATTAAAATTGCAAAAAAATGGTAAACGCTGCTTTTTTTTTTGCTTCTTCAGATATTTTCTTACTTTTCATCATCGCCACTCTCTGACATAATTTTTCTCGAAACGCATAGCTGCCTAACGAGGAATTTTATGCAATTCGATCATATAAATTAAAATGTATCTGATCGAATTAACAGGATCAATTATTACGTTGCATTCCCATATAATTGCACGTGTACGATAAAACAGCTGAAACTCGATACTTTAACTTACGCAACTCAGAAAGAAATTTCATCATTGATCCATCGATTATCACCTATAAGCAAAAATGATTATTTTCATTGACGCTTTTCACTTTTAATATTATCCTTTCTCAGGCTTCACGTTGTTCTACTCGTTAGATTCAGTGAATCGACTGTACAAGTATTACGTAACTACGTACATCTATGCGTAACGAGACTATAAAGACGGGTTCAAGATGAATCCGCCTATTTATACACTTAGCACGTTAATCAATCCCAGTGAACATGAATAATCTGGATACCGAGGGCGATTGCGTTCGCGTTGAACTCGGGTCGAGTTATTACGACGAAGCTCGATCGAGTTTTACCCACATAGAAACCGGTTATCGATGCTCGCTAATCGGCGTCGTTAGATGACAGTTAGGACATTCGTGACATCAGATGAAAAAAAAAGAACACTTGCAAAACAGGTGAACTGGAACGATGGTACAAAAATAGGATCAGCGCAAATCTTCCGAAAAAGAACATAACAAGTTGGTAGAGTTTTCAAGTGGAGACTTGCAGGATATTATTATATCGAACGAGAGGAATGTGTTCTAAGCGTTTCCGGTTTTCAGGCTTTGGCTATGGCTTTTCTGTTCACAGGAGGATATCTGACTGTTCAAGACGCTCCGTACAATACGCCTTTGGGCGTCGCGTTTCTTCAAGCTGGCGAAGAGATGGGCTACGACATCGTCGACGTGAACGGCGAGCAGCAGACGGGATTTGCCTTTTATCAGTACACGATGAGAAGAGGAACGCGATGCAGTGCTGCCAAGGCCTTCGTAAGGCCCGTTCGACTGCGGCCGAATTTGCATATAGCCTTATGGAGCCACGTGACCAGGGTCCTGATAGATCCCCAGACGAAGAGAGCTTACGGCGTGGAGTTCATAAGAGAAGGACAGAAGCAGGTCGTTTACGCAAAGAAGGAAGTCATCCTTGCGGCTGGTGCGATCAACAGTCCCCAGCTGTTGATGTTGTCTGGCATAGGACCCAGGGCCCACCTGGAGGAGGTCGGAATCCCAGTGATCGAGGATTCGCCAGGGGTAGGTCAGAATCTTCAGGACCACATCGCCGTCGGTGGCCTAGCCTTCCTCATAGACCATGAGATCAGCATCGTGATGAACCGACTGGTGAACGTCAACTCGGCCCTTCGTTACGCCATCACCGAGGACGGACCTCTGACGTCGAGCGTCGGCTTGGAGGCCGTCGCATTTATCTCCACTAAGTACGCGAACAAAACCGACGACTGGCCCGACATAGAGTTCATGCTGACCTCATCGTCCACCAACTCCGATGGCGGTACCCAAGTCAAGAACGCCCATGGCCTCAGTGACGAGTTCTACAACGAGGTCTTCGGCAAGATCAACAACCGTGACGTCTTCGGCGTCTTTCCGATGATGCTGCGTCCCAAGTCACGTGGGTTCATCAAGCTCAAGTCGAACAATCCTTTGGACTATCCGCTCATGTATCACAACTACCTGACCCATCCTGACGACGTGAACGTTCTGCGCGAGGGCGTCAAGGCTGCCATCGCCTTTGGGGAGACCACCACCATGAGGAGGTTCGGCGCCAGGTTCCATAGTAAACCCTTGCCCAATTGTAAACACATTCCACAGTTTACGGACGAGTATTGGAATTGCGCCATAAGGCAATACACCATGACCATTTATCACATGAGCTGCACGGCCAAGATGGGACCTCCTAGTGACCCCATGGCGGTGGTCGATCCTCAATTGAGGGTCTACGGTGTCCAGGGACTGCGAGTGATCGACGCTTCGATCATGCCGACGATCACTAATGGAAATATCAATGCTCCTGTTATCATGATCGGTGAGAAGGGCTCCGATCTTATCAAAGCTCAGTGGCTAGCTTCTCCAAGAATCGACAACTTCACTTCGCCGGCCGCGTGAACGGCAACAATTTCGTGACTTTCTAAGGAAAAGTGTATATATATATATCTAGATCTGCAACAAAGGAATTAACCAAGATGGCGGGTCTTTAGAAATACACGAAACAGACTCGCTTCGCAATTCCTTTCAAGAAACAAATGCAACTAACTTTACGAACTCCTTTTCTTATATGTACATACGATGCAGTTAGGTGTTTAATGTCCTTTGTGTACAAATATTACCAATAATTATTCATTAATATGATTTATTAAATGAACGTGTCAATGTGGTAACTTTAAACGTGCCATCCTCGCGCGACTAAAAACTCTTCTCGCTAATCGAAGAGAAAAGCCTGCTGTAGAAAACACGCTCAATGGATCAGATGATTGATCAAATAGCAAGACAAAGATCAGTGCTACCAATTCCAAGGTCCTAGTGACGTGCTCAAACTAATCTTTATCGTATAAAATGTACAATAGTATGTATAAGTGAACCTCGAAATTATGTGTTACGCATGGAGCGAACGTAACGTCTTTGTGAAATACATCGAGGAGTGAAAGAAAAAGAACCTGTGAAAGTTTGTGAAATAAAACAAAATTTTTTAAGATTCGCAAGTTCACGGCGTTTTTACTAGTTTCTTTCATTTCTTACTACACGGTAGTCACGTGTACGTAACGAGTGTTATTGTACTTAAAGAAAAATGAATAGTCAAATACTCCATAGGACATGTATTATTCATGGGGCATTTTTGAGTAAATACAAAATTATAAGAACTAGGTACAAGGCCAATGGGAAAAGTATTGACATTCTTGTAAAAATGAAATATCGACTAATCGAAAAGAAAAATGACATGGCGAAATACATTAATTAATAGAGAAGATCAACGTTACGGAGAAAGGAGCGTACAAGAAACCAGCAATGTTTCCAATCGAACGAAGCCACTCCCATGGATCGATCGATCTAATACTATTGGACGATTGGAAATAATTCGACATTCCTATAACGATGGTGTAAGACAATTTAGTAAGATATGTTACTCCATTTTTATCGTCGGTACTAAAAATGTCTAATATATTAACATAACTATTGAATTACCCAAGACTTTTTGATGGGACTGTCTGGACCCACTAACTAATTCCAAAGTTTCGTTGATTTCATATAGAAGAAAGTCTCATGACTGGATACGCGCTCTACGGGTCGTCTTATACCTTGCCATTAGCCAGTTACGCAATACCGATTTCTTATAATAAAATAAGAATTTTCTTTTGATTCGACAAGGTGAATAGGCTGAATATATCGGTGAATCGGAAAGAATAAAGATGACGGGGATAGTGAATTTCGTGATGAATCCACCTCCCTCCAACGAAACCGGTCACTCTTGTCAGGAATGAAAGTAAATTTCACCTGCGGCAAGTTACGCAATTCACTAATACAAATGTGACTTCATTCGTGTACAGTACACAAATATAAAAGCAGGTCGAAATGCATTCGAGGGGAAAGTCTCGATACTGTGGTCAAGGATAAATATATACACGGTACGAGTTCATGCGATTGCACCTGCAGTTGCTGTCATAGGATGCAGTTTTGTACAGGGAAATTTTGGAATTTTCAAAAATCCGTCATAACCTCCATTTGTTCCTGTATACGGGTCGTGGGTCAGAAATTTATATATTTACCGTTGAGCTCAACGACTGTGTGGATGAACTTGATCTTGCAGAAGTCTTATTCGTTTTTACGTAACACTTGACGCGGCCTGAGCAAAATCGTTATCGAAATTCCACAAAAACAAAAAAAAATTGCCTACGAGCAGGACTACGGTAGAAGATAAGACGTCGGTAAGTTTCTTGCATTTTGCGCACCCTGGAGGAAAATTGACAAAACATCGGGTTGATTAACTTTCGCGTCGATAAAGACGGCTGCTTTTGTACAGTTCCAAAAAAATAGCAGGACGACGCAGTATTCTTCCCGTGGGATTCGAAGCCAATGGATAATTCGAAATACAAGTGAAACGCTCGAAGAGAGATCGTATATTGGAATTTTCATAGTGTCACCATACATCGACTAAAAGTATAGCACGTTCTAGGATTTCGATAAAGTTTATAGCGCGATAATGGAATCGAATCGATCACGAATTCGTAAGGATTATTTCAATTAAAAGTAGATTAAAAAAGGAAATAATAAAAGTACGAACTTAGTACTGGCCTCTATTATTCTATAAGAATCTATCGAACCGTTGTATCTTATTTATCGAATCCAAACAAGAAACACCTCGAGTCCCAATGTAAACGAATTGTTTGAAGTCAAAGAAATAGAAAAACAATGTGAATCGTCAGAAAAATCAAGAGCCGACGAGTGGCCAGGTATCTGTTTATATATGTAAAGGAGCATTGACTTTCTATGTGCTAACCTGAAATTGAAACTCGTTTGTCACGTAGGCCAAGAATCAATTGACAGGCAGTTCCTATACTCGGAATGACTTCCCCTTTCTTTTGGACACTCATTGGAATGCATCTTGATGTACCAATAAAGAGAAATGAACTTCACTCCGACGCACGTAACGACATTACATTTGCGCAACCGGCCGTGGACAGGAGCTACCGGAAGTATTGCGCGATCGTTCACATTCACTGTCACCTTGGGAATGTCTACCTGCTCAAATGTTCAAGACTATCAGGCCGAAGGTCTTTTGTGCACAATTATATGTGAATATACTGTTGATAAGGAACTCAAAATAGAATAGGTTAGCTAGACGTTTCATTGGTTGAATGATCTCTGTAGGGGAGGAAAAGCGAATGAAGATGGCTGCTCTTGGTGCAGGGTGCAGGGCCAAGGTCAACGTTGTCCGGAGTCAAGGGAACAGCAGCCGAGGTGGCAGAGGCAGTGAATCGCAGAGTCTGAATGGCACGTAGACATGGAAGGGAGAAAGTGCTCGCAGGGAGATTCAGTCTTTAGTCGCTTTGATGAAAGTAAAGAGAAAGACCGACGGTATAGCTCGGATCTCGTAGCTCAGCCTTACCAGGAACGTAAGATGCTTTGAGAATAATCATTACCGAGAACGATCCATCCGATTCGAATTTATTCAGACTTTAAAGAACTTTGATAACATAAGACAAAGTTATGATTTTTCAAAATAAATATTTTTCTTATTATCAAACAAAAAAAAAAAAAAAATTCTTCCTTATTTATCTTCATGGTGTACAATTCAGATGTTGCGTGCACTGTGTTTCATTAAATGGTGAATTCATGTATGTGGAATAGAAAAATCAGGTTCCCAGTGGCCGTTCACGTGACTCTATGAATTAATTTAACGAAAAGGGACACCCGTTGCATTTCGAAGGACGATGTCAGGCGACCGCAACAATCGTCCAATTGGAATATGGCTGAAGGATTTAAAGGATAATGATGGCTGTATCGCAATAAGAAACAGCCAGGCTTTCCACGAGCGACTGAAAGTGCCCGAATAAACTCCATTAGAGAATCCGAGTGCGTGCCAACGGTTGGGTTTTGGTAGCGAGAAGTTGGCAAGGAATGAAAGGTGCTGGTGGGGGCGCAGACTGGTTTTCACTCTCAGCATTCACCACGACTCACGACAACGTCTTCGGATTCGACCGGTGCCTCTCTGAGCCTCTAGGAGTCAATTCTAAAGGATCTTGACCAATTCATTTACATTTTGCTATCCTATCAGTTGCTTCTTTATAATCGAGAGTATTCTTCGTTATAGTTTTTGCACGGAAACACGAAGAATCTAGCAAGGGAAGAAGAAGAAAAAGAAGCAGGTGCGTGTCTTTACTATATTTATTCTGTGCCTTGTGATTTTCATCTGATACCTATCGCAATTTTGTGCCTTGCTATTTTCCTCTCGAAAATATTATTTTACTCTTTGTAGAATCCTTTTTTGATATACGTATTATTATCATTACGGACATTTACGTACGGATTAGAAATCATCTTTATAATCATCATCAGTGGATATTGACTTGTTTCTGTGCCACTTCTGCCTGCCCCACATCTTCCCAGCACGTTTCTATTTACACATTTGTCTACTGATCTATGAGATACAAAACAAACTTTTAAAGAAATGAGTACCGAGCATGACTCTAATTAATTATAGTGGAAAACTCTAAGATTAAGGATATTTCACCAAATGTTATTCACGTGCATTGCGCAAGTTCGTAAATGTAAGAATAAATAATAATACCAGAGTATTAACTGACCCAGTTAATTGATAATTAACAATTAATACAGACTGTGTTTCTTGTCTTATGCTTTAATGACCAATTTGATTGCAGCTGGAGCCAGGATGTTATGCCGTGTGGTAACGCAGGGTCAGCTAACAGACGAAGAGGCAAAGAGATAACGGAATTTCTGGCGAAAGCGATCTCCAGCTTCGACTTACCGAAGGTATCCGAAATTCTCCGAGACGCTCAATGTCATTACCAGCATGTTATAAATTGAAATTTTTTTCAAAACCGTTGACATTTATGCAGCTTAAAGGTCCATTAAATGCAGTCTTAAAAGCGAGTTTGGTGCTTCGTTTCGATGCAACGACGACCGATGCTCAGTCGGCGATGATAAATCGTCATGCTCAGCCGCAAGTAATTCCCGAGAAATAATAGTTAACGCTTGGCGCAGCTTCTTCGTTTTCTAAGAAAGAGCAAGATACGAGATAAAAAATCGTTACGATCCAACCGGCTGCAATTCTAAGTTAACGAAAGTGAATATCATTGTGAAGATTACCGATCGAATTTGAATATTGAAAATATATTTTATGTATAAAATGAAAAATTAAAAAAATTCTCTTCGCAGGTTCTGCAAATCGTCCAGTGTTCTCGATTATGAGAATATCTAAGGAGTGAAAAGGAATTGGCAAATGAGGATTGGTGGCGCTCGAAGATGCCGATCGGGTTAACTGGATTGATAGGAACGTCCTCGCTCATTGGTTGGAGTTTCCTTCCGCTCTTGGCAATCGGCCTTACTGTGTTTCGCTACACAAACGTGGATCCTGAGTCGCATCCGCCAGATGCACGCGAGGTAAATTTTCTTCTATCCTCTTTGTCAGGTTTTCGTCGTAACTGAACCTGAACCTGAATTTTGACGGATCGTGTACAACCAATTGCAGCTGTTGCGAATGTACGACTTCATAGTAGTCGGTGGCGGAAGTGCGGGGGCCGTGATGGCATCGAGATTATCCGAAATATCAAATTGGACGGTGCTCCTATTGGAAGCTGGGAGCGACGAGAATGAAATCTCGGACGTGCCGGCACTCGCGGGATACACGCAGCTCTCGGAATTCGATTGGAAATATCAAACAACGCCACCTACGACGTCGGCCTACTGCTTGGCGATGATCGGCGACAGGTGCAACTGGCCGCGCGGCAAAGTCCTTGGAGGCAGCAGCGTTCTCAACGCAATGATCTACGTGCGTGGCAATAGGTGCGTCAGGAGACTTCACACGAGTCTCTTAGGAAACAATTAACAGGATAGACTGTAGTAGAGCTAATGGAGACTGCCAGAAATCTCCTGCTATTCATTTAGACCCGGTTCTGTGGGAATTTTCAAAGTTTCAGTTCACTCGGTTACGTTACGTTATTTGTCAATCAAGCAGTTCATTAGAGTAACGTAGATACAAGCATGAACGTGCGATTTAAACAATGAACTCGTTTGTTCGTTCTGAGAAACCAAGAAAAAAAATACACGCGTAAGATTGTATTTGATCGTTTAATATTTCAGATTGGACTACGACAATTGGGCTAGAATGGGAAACCCTGGATGGAGCTACGAGGAGGTTTTACCTTATTTCATAAAATCGGAAGACAATAGAAATCCATATTTAGCACGGACTCCTTATCACGGTACAGGAGGCTACCTGACGGTGCAGGAGGCACCCTGGAGGACGCCATTGTCCGTAGCTTTTGTAAAGGCGGGTTCAGAACTGGGTTACGAGAATCGTGACATCAATGGCGCTAATCAAACTGGATTCATGATAACTCAGGGGACAATGAGGAGAGGCAGTCGATGCTCGACGGCGAAGGCCTTCCTGAGACCGGTCAAGAATCGCAGAAACCTCCACATCGCCATGCGAGCTCAAGTCCTTAGGTTGCTTTTCAATGAGGACAAGAGAGCAATAGGAGTAGAATTCATGCGCGACGGTTTGCGCCAAGTTGTTCGAGTGCGCAGGGAAGTGATCTTGTCCTCGGGATCGATAGGGTCACCTCAGCTTCTGATGCTCTCCGGAGTCGGTCCTAAGGAGCATCTGGCCGAGCACGGAATTCCAGTTCTCTCAGACCTTAGGGTTGGTGACAATCTGCAGGATCACGTGGGTCTTGGTGGTTTGACTTTCATCATCAACGAACCCGTCTCCCTGAGGAAGAGTCGCTTCCAGACCTTCCCCGTTGCCATGGAGTACATCCTCAACGAAAGGGGGCCCATGACTACCCTGGGTGTCGAGGGTCTGGCCTTTGTCAATTCCAAGTATGCCGACAAGTCTGGCAACTATCCCGACATTCAATTCCACTTCGCACCCAGTTCGATCAATTCCGACGGAGGTGATCAGATCAGGAAGATCCTCGCCCTGAGGGACCGCGTCTACAATACCATGTACAAGCCTTTGGTCAACGCAGAAACGTGGACCATCCTACCTTTGCTGCTCAGACCAAAGAGCAGCGGCTGGATTAGACTAAGGAGCAAGAATCCTCTGGTGTATCCCGATATCAACCCCAATTACTTCACGCATAAGGAGGACATGGATGTCCTGGTCGACAGTATCAGAATAGCCATGGCGGTCTCCAACACTTCAGCCTTTCAGAGATTCGGATCCAGACCACATACCATCCCGATGCCGGGCTGCCAAAAATATCCCTTTGACACTTACGACTACTGGGAGTGCGCTATTCGCCATTTTACTTTTACTATTTATCATCCAACTGGGACTTGCAAGATGGGTCCAGCGACTGATCCTACCGCTGTTGTCGATCCTCGGCTACGCGTTTATGGTGTTAAGGGACTCAGGGTAGTAGACGGTTCCATCATGCCCACCATTGTCAGTGGGAATCCAAATGCGCCGATCATCATGATTGCCGAGAAGGCCAGTGACATGATCAAAGAGGATTGGCGCGTTTTGAATTTCAAGAGAACCGCGGGTAGATAGTCTATAGAGGAATTTATATCTTTTATTTTTATTACCCAAATCCATGTACAGATACGTAGTCATTACTTCATAAATATTTATTCGACAGCAGTGCCATCTTTTTTTTTTCGAAAATTTAAAACTATCTTCTTTACCATTCCGAGCATACTAATCAGCGTATAATCGAATGTAGGATTCATTTTTAATTATTTAATTGCATTCATCTTAATGAGTGAATGCTGGACAATTACGTCGATCGTCGATGCTACGTCAATTGAAATACTCAGTAATCAATCAAAACGTTTACTCAAATTAACTTTAAGGCTCCTAACTCTTATTATAGTATTAAAATAATTTAATATATTCGCCCAAAGGATTTGTCTACATAAGATTTATGAATTTGTAGCTCTAACGATAAACAATAAAGTTTTAATGATGGAAAGAGAAAGTCGATAAGCAGCAACATTGATGCTGCACAGTATCAAAGACACAGTCGATCCCAGCCTCTGACTGACAATAAGGGTGCATTCACAATGATGTCTGTGACACATGAATGGATTACAACTCTCGATAAACTCTCTTTGTTCCCACCACCGTCTCCGACTCTCTATGCTATCATATATATCTTTCCGCAGGTAATACTTGAATATGGGTCAAGTCTGCCGATAAAATTCTCACTGAACGTCAATATTGTTTATCAGTTACAATTTTCTGCCTAAATTCCTATAGTAGAAAATGTTTTCCTTTTTTTTTGTTTACACATTTTTAAAATAATTGTCTTCACATTATATTTTACATCGGCATCTTATTTTAAATCTGAGCAACGGCAGTGCCAGCTATCATTTTACTGTTATATAAATGGCGGCCAATCGCTATCGCCCTATAGTACTTTCCTCATTTGGCATTTACCTGAATAAAATGAAGAAGAAGAAAAAAAAGAATTTAAATATATAATTGACCGAAGGAGCAAAATATGGTAATGGCGTATAAAATGACGTGACAGTTAGTAATTAACTATCAATAAAACCTTGCTCAATTATTGCTTTTGGCACGATATTACGCAAACTGCCATGTCGTAATAGTTAATAATATAACTTTATTAAAACGTTATAAATGTTATTCGTGACAAACTTCACATCTTAAGGTGGTTTTACCATAGAAATCAAATGAACGGATTGACTATAATATTGGCCATGGCTAATGGTTCTTTATACAATGTCGATATTCCATTAATTTGCAATGACAAAAAAAAAAGTTTATATTATATAACGGACTATCTTACATTGTCTATGTATGGATCCAACGTTCACAGCAGCGTTTCTATGAAGGTTAAATAAGCTATACCAAAAT
>JARPRG010000482.1:52134-67593 GCA_031001745.1 Hartigia nigra | reverse complement strand
TGCAGACAGGACAGACAGTGCTGGCCGTGATAGCCGTGATAGCCGTGATAGCCGTGATAGCCGTGATAGCCGTGATATATCGTTTCTTTCAGTGCACAGTGCTCTATCGCACCTTTGACTGATTTTGGCGTTCACTTATTTTTAATGCCTTTAAAATTTCGAGTCATAAGGCTCCTCGTTATGAGTCAGCTGAATTATCGCGAAAAATATCATTTGCTAAATACGAAGGCGTGTTTCGGTGTGATTGAACTTCGTATAGAAAATTGAAGTGCAAGTGAAGTGGCAAGAAGTTTGGCGATACAATTGTGTCATCTTTTCAGAGACTTATATATATACGTAATTATATGATTTGTGAAAAAAATCTTCAGATTCAATTAAGCTTTTAGCCGGTATGTTTTTTTTTAACTACTTTATTGCAATTTTTTCTTATTGCGACAAGTACGTGCCTAGTATTGCTACGCGTGAGAACTGTACATCGCAAAAAAAGAAAAAAAAAGGGTTTTCTTTTTCTAAAAATTGATATATTTTCACTTGGCTTCGTGTACATTATACGTGAGCCAATTTTGATGAGGTTGCATAAAGTGTGACATGTCGTCTTTGTCAATTTTTGCAAACCTTGAAAGAGACTTTCATTTTCATTATCACCCAGTTACATAACGACAGGTACGGTTTCCGAAATGAAAATTACACTGTTCATGCAAATGAAGGCTAATTGCAAAAATCAAGTGACACACGTGGCAAACGTAAAAACGTGTCGCGACCGTTACAGTAGTCTTACGTAAAGGAGGCTCAACTAGATAGTACAAAAATATTTGGAAATAAGGTCAATAAGCTGATTGAAAGCTAACTTAGTGACACCCTGTATAGAGAATTAGCATGAAAATACACGAGATTGAGAATCTCGTGAACGAGAGCAAAGTGAAATTGGGAATTACCGGAACTGAGAAACTAAGGAACTCTCGGAAGTAGAATGTAGCAAAATTATGTATAATTTGTAGTGGCATTAGTCGACTAATTGTGTAGAATCTTGAATGAAACTTTGTATAATAAATTTTTCGAAATAGGTAAGAGGAATGAGCTGCCGTCACTACGAGCCAATGCGAGCATAGAGAAGGAAGTTCCTCGTTCCGGTTTGTCAGGAACGATAACAAGAGGAACAGGATATACGAATAGGACCGTTATATGCTTTGGTCCGATATGCACTGGGAGAATCAAGATTAACAGATCGGCTCGAGTCGGGTAATGTACTTTTACGGCATTTCCGTATGGAAATAAACACCCATGCGAGCGCACGTGCTTCACGGTGAAAGTCAATCGTGAGAAAAACGATATAAGTATTTACGAAATTTCTAAAAATGTTCGATTCTCTATTGGATGAATATATAATTGACCGACCGACGTGACTTTCTTTTGGGAGATACAAAATTATTGAGAAAAAAAAAAAAAACGTGGTAAAAGGCAAAAGAAAGCAAAACATGTCACCATAATGAAATTCGAATTAGGAGATTCGTTATAAATAAACACAGTTGCGTCTGATCGCAGCGTACGAATATTTTTATTATTCGTCCCATGATTAATTAGCAAAGGTTATTATGACGTTCACGTATGGAAATTCACAAGTGAATAATCTATGTATTTACTGAATGTGCATCCAATGCAGAATCAATCGTAATTACCCATTCTGGGGATTGACTTTCGTGAATTGATCGATTTAAGAAAAAGGAAAGGATCCAGTAAGGAGGATGACGCGTTTCCGCATTTCTTAGAGCGCGTGCTGAGTCGATTCCAGTATTTCCGCAGCTGCATGTCAGACAGCAGGAAAATCATTTCTACGCTTTAGCCTCGCGGAATCGCGAAATTTCCCATCGCGATAGTTTCACTTCCCGTATCGGAGTTATTGTCCCACGCGAGCGCATTTTATTACGGTAAGAATATATAATTCGTGCAGATAAAAAGAATTAGATTTTAATTAAAAAAAAAAAAGATATATTTACGTGTAATATATACAGAGGTAAAATATATCCTTTGTAAATAATGTCGAGTTCATTCCCGTTTGAATTTCTAACGATAGAAATTTCTAAACGATAAAGACCTTCGCCTATAAACGTATCTGGCATATGTATATATGTATATATGTATACGGGTAGAAGGCGAACGGCACTGTGATTCCGAAAGAGTCGTCAGCAATCGTTTCCGTCAACGTAACGAATAGCTGTGCCACGAAACGTCACTCAGACGTTTTAAAGATCCCTTTGTTATCCGGCGCGTCGATCCCACCGAGGCAGCTAGACGATTTACGTTAATCGTCGGAAAGTACAATTCGCTTTAGCCATTCGATCGTATATCTAATAAGACAAATGAATAAATAAACGGTAAGGAGAATTACACTGTCAAAATACGAGGAAAGACATTCCCGATGCCTGAGGCATCCATATTGGATACCGTGGCCGGTTGAAATATGAAATTTGGGTGATTCCAACAAAAAAAAAAAGACATTTCAATAACAAAAGATTCGCGATCGAGAGATTCGCAGTGTTAAGCGTGACTTCCGTGGGCGCATGGAGGGGGAAGAAAAAGGAAAAAAAAAAAGAAGTGCAAGGCTTACGACGGCGAAACACTTTCTCCTTTCCCCGTTATGAGATCACCATCTCGCTCCTCCGTCTGAGCATCTAACCATTCCATTGTTCAGGCAGCTGCCTAACCTGACCTAATCTAAACAAATATATAAGAATTCTTTAGTATCTATAACGACGATACCAAGGCTGTATCTAGAGAGGATCGGGATTCACGCTGTGTATAGAGTCGCTTCGTGCTAATATTCGTCACTCGAATTCCTTCCTTGTCCTTGAATTTCGTGCCGCGTTGCAAACGGTACTCAATGCTTCCCATGGGACAGGAAAAGGACGACGCTACAAAGTTGCGTTTGAGACTTTTTTTATAATTGCATCGAAGCCGCATTCAAAGTTTCGAAAGTTTTCGATATGCATCCGTAGATATCAGAGTCACTGGTTCACGCCATCTTACCTGAAACACAAACAAAATAACTTATAATTAATATTAGGTCGTTATAGCAATTGATAAAATCAATGTGCCGATAAACTTGATGCTATATTCGAAAGGATATCGAAAATTCGATATACATATAGAAAATTTGAAGAAAATTTTAAATGTCTGACGCTCATTGCACGTCTCAGGATTTGCTTTGTCACCAAACGTATATAACAATTGGTGTATATAATCTGCAATAAATATAAAGTCCAGCTAAACATTATTTTTAGTGTTAAACAATTCAATGGTGTCTGCTCCAGTGACTCGCTTTAAATTGATTTTCCGATAATTCAGGCGAGACGCGAACTGTTAAAAATAAGGTCCTTTCTTATATTTTCCAGAAAGCGGACAGCTGTTCGAGGACGAATCTTATTTGGTGATTATCGCGATGACATCTTGCCTGATCTATGCGAGACGACAGGAAAAAATGAGGACGAGACCACCAGACGTCTGTTCGTGACGTCACTTTCTGGGATTCTAACAATAGAAGAGCGAAAAGCCAAAACGACAGTTGCGATAGATTTTGAAAATAGTGTAAGAAGACGATAGGAAAGAATTTGGAATTTATAAACGATTATTAAAAAAGCTAAGAAAATTAATATTCTTGTAAGAAGTGAGCAGTAACGATAAGAAATGGTGTTCAGCGCGATAGTAGTGACGTCAGCGTTGAAGGGAGCCATGGGCCTTGTAGGTACCAGCCTCTGGCTGGTACCCCTTCTTATCGCTGGCTTGTCATATTATAGATACGATCAATTGGACCCGGAAAGTCGACCAATCGATCGATATCCTATCGATCCTGTTTACGACTTTGTGGTTATTGGGGGTGGATCAGCCGGTGCCGTAGTTGCCAATAGACTCTCCGAGATACCGGATTGGCACGTTCTGCTCCTGGAAGCTGGTCCAGATGAGAACGAGATCACGGACGTCCCGTCGTTGGCTGCTTACTTGCAGCTGACCAAGCTGGACTGGAAGTACAAAACTGAACCGACCGGAAAGGCTTGTCTGGCCATGAAAGGCGGAAGGTGCAACTGGCCGCGAGGAAAGGTCCTGGGAGGATCGAGCGTCCTGAACTACATGCTCTACGTCAGAGGCAACAGGCACGACTACGACCACTGGGAGTCCCTGGGCAACCCGGGCTGGGGCTACGACCAGGCACTTTACTACTTCAAGAAGTCCGAGGACAACAGAAATCCCTACCTCAAGAAGAGTCCTTATCACGGCACTGGTGGATACTTGACGGTCCAGGAAGCACCCTGGAAAACGCCCTTGGTTGTCGCTTTCGTGAAAGCTGGCACTGAGATCGGTTACGAGAACAGAGATATAAACGGGGAGTACCAGACGGGATTCATGATAGCTCAGGGTACCATACGCAGAGGGAGTCGATGCTCTACGGCGAAGGCCTTCCTGCGACCGGTGAGGCTCAGGCGGAATCTTCACACGGCGATGAACTGCCACGTCACCAGGATCGTCGTCGACCCGAGAACCATGAAAGCCGTTGCCGTGGAATTTTATCGGGATGGACGGAAGCAGATTGTCAGAGCACGCAAAGAGGTGATCCTCTCAGCAGGCGCTATCAACAGTCCTCAGATTCTGATGCTGTCGGGCATCGGTCCCAAGGAACATCTTCGTCAATTTGGCATTCCCGTGCTGAAGGATCTTCGCGTTGGCGATAATCTTCAGGATCACGTTGGCATCGGTGGAATAACATTCCTCATCGACAAACCCGTCGCCATTGTTCAGAATAGAATTCGCGCGGCACCGGTTACCATGCACTACGTGATCAACGGAAGAGGTCCAATGACCACCCTGGGTGGAGTCGAAGGATACGCCTTTATAAATACGAAATTCGCCAATGCCTCAGGTACCTATCCTGACGTGCAATTCCACATGGCTCCGGCCTCCATAAATTCCGACAACGGTCTTCAGGTGCGCAAGGTTCTGGGCATCACGGACGAGGTCTACGACGCCGTTTATCAGCCCATAGCCAATAAGGATGCCTGGACCATTATACCGTTGCTCTTGAGGCCCAGATCCAGGGGCACCATCAGACTGAGGAGTGCCGACCCATTTGACAGTCCAGTCATCAACGCGAATTACTTCGACGACCCCTTCGACGTAGCGACGCTGGTTGAGGGTGCCAAGATCGCTATGAAGGTCAGCGAGACTCAAGCATTCAAGCAATTTGGCACGCGAATACATCGAGCCAAAATTCCAGGGTGCAGACATTTTAAATTCGGCTCCGACGCCTATTGGGAGTGTCATATTCGTCATATATCTATGACGATTTATCATCCTGTGGGAACTGCCAAAATGGGACCACCCACCGACCCCAATGCAGTCGTCGATCATAAACTCAGGGTCTACGGGGTCCACGGCTTGAGAGTAATCGATACGTCCATCATGCCCACTATTTCTAGTGGAAATACGAACGCTCCTGTTATCATGATTGCTGAAAAAGGTGCTGACCTAATTAAGAACGATTGGCTATCTACGAATGGTAGATGATATTTATTATCGTTGCCAATTTTCAATTAGCCTGGACCGTTCCGACCAGTTCAGTACGAGCTCAGCGTGCGAGTACGTCGTCATTCTCATGGACCGTTTCTATGGAAGCTCTAAGTTGTCGCGTCTCCTGGGAACGCAATGTGCGCATGCGTGTATCCCTGGTTGCAGTACTTCAGGCGCTGCTCGACGATTTCTCTGGACTTTTAATCGTAACCTAACGACGAACGATTTCACGCGAAGGACGCTTGATCTTCCAAAGAGAAAGAAATTTCGAAAATACCTCGTGATGTCATTGAATTTTTCAATGAATGCGAATATTTTAAGGGTTCTAGATGCTCAAGTACAATTAGATTATTACGTGCCATAGTGTTATGCGTAGTGATAAAGTATGTAACTGCGAATGCCCTGTCATATGTCAGTAGCTCGTGATCTTGACCAGCAAGACTTGCTTTCCGTAAACGCACACGATAAATAATACTTTGTTACACATTTTCCAATAAGTACCGACATAATTAGTTATTGTTCTTGCGGAATAGATATTTTTTGTATAAAAAAGAAACAATTTTTTTATAATAAAAAATAATTTGACGTGGTATTTATTTCGTATTAATTGTCATACGGAAATCGCAGGAATTCTCGATAAAAAAAAATCTGTAGCGCTCTTCCATATGAAAAATGGTGTATAAAAAATTGCATATAAAAATACTAAATATACGTAACTATAGCCGCGAGACTCTCAGAGTTTTCAAAAGTCAGCATCTTCCTCATTCAGGCTGAAGAAGATGAATGAGCGCTGAGGGATGTTCGCAGCTGCGACTTCCCAAAGTAAAATAGTTTATCCTCTTTAAAGGAGCCCATTTTTTCTATTATGCCCCTTAAGTCACCTCTTTCCTTCCCACTTCTAGAACTCTATTTTGCAGTCTCTAGCGGCACTTCCTTTGAACTCTTTGCCGCAGTCAGGACTGTTGTAACACTTTGCTGTTTCCTATTAACATATCTGATACGATGTAGATAACAAAAGCATAAGAGAATTAACGGGTGCAGCTGTGAGAACGTCATAATGTTACGCAAAAGATTCATCAAACATGATCATGATTCGGAAGGCATCAGGGGCTTACAGTGACGGTTTCGAGCCCGTCTACTTGGAGAGA
Source organism: Hartigia nigra (assembly GCA_031001745.1). Classification (NCBI taxonomy): domain Eukaryota; kingdom Metazoa; phylum Arthropoda; class Insecta; order Hymenoptera; family Cephidae; genus Hartigia; species Hartigia nigra. The sequence continues at coordinate 60,889 of JARPRG010000482.1, read as the reverse complement.
GTAAAGATAAATAAGATTTCCACCACCTGAAGACAATAATGTAGCTATCGAAAGAAGCTATAAAATGATCAGTCAGGTCATATCGGCGGGATAGTCGAGACCAGTGAAGAACACGAGAGATCTGACAGGGCAGAACTGAACTCTTTGGACTAGGAGCTTCATCGAAGCGCCTGTCTCCCGAAGGTCCAATTTTTGTTGAGTCAAAAAATAGAATTCCACACTGAGTCAGGATATCTCAAAGTGACTGAGTCCATATAATAAGTTACATATACGTAGAACTACCCGTAGAAGGTTCAAGGACTTCATCCAAATCAGTGACACGACTTCATGGTTCGACATAGAATAGACAAGATGCGTAGCCGAGGATTGAGTCTCAGGAAGCTGCACCTGGTTGCGTTCGCATTACTTGGCTTTGCCACGAGTGGGAATTCCTTGTCGCTGAATAAGTCGATGGAAGTGCTGGAGAACATCATCAACCTCTTGCCAAATAGCCTAAATCCTAATGAGGAGGAAACCCTGGACACCACGCCAGAGTCACTGACCGAATACGATTTCGTGGTGATCGGCGCCGGAACTGCTGGAGCCACCATAGCCGCTAGATTGTCAGAGATTCCGGAAGTCAGCGTTCTCCTCATTGAGGCTGGAGGAGAAGAGAACCCGCTGATGGACGTTCCTCTTCCCACGCACAACTTTCAGTTCTTCAGCTCCGTCAATTGGAAATACACGAGCGAACCGTCGGACAAGTATTGCCTGGGATTGACAAATCGCAGCTGCAACTTGCCTAGAGGAAAGGTCATGGGCGGAAGTAGCGTTCTCAATTACATGATAGCGACCAGGGGCAATGCCAAAGATTACGACCGCTGGGCTGAACTGGGCAACGACGGCTGGTCCTACGAGGACGTATTGCCGTACTTCAAGAAAATGGAAGGTATGGAAATTCCAGAACTTACGGAGGATACGGAAATGCATAATGCCGATGGACCCGTCAGTATCAATTATCCTCGTTATCGCACGCCTGTTGCTGAAAAGTTCTTGGAAGCTGCTGCCGGGTTGGGATACGATATTCTGGACTATAACGGAAGAAACCAGACGGGAGTGTCCTACCTACAGACCACCACGAAGAACGGTGAACGTATGAGCAGTAACAGAGCCTATCTGTATCCGGCCAGGGACCGGCAGAACCTGATCGTATCCAAGAACAGCTTAGTGAGTAAAATTTTAATAGACGAACTTACCAAGAGAGCCTACGGTGTCAAGTTCTGGAAGAAAGAGCAAGAAATAGTCGTGCAAGCGAGTAAGGAGGTGATCTTGTGCGCGGGCGCAATAGGATCACCTCAGTTGTTGATGCTCTCGGGTGTCGGTCCAAAGGATCATCTTCAGGAAATGGGAATAGAGCCAATCCAGGACGCTCCGGTTGGTGAAAACTTTCAGGATCACATAGCCTACGGCGGATTGTACTTCCTAATAGACGAGCCAGTATCGATTGTCACGAGGGATGTGATCAATCCATTGAATCCATATATCCTGGAGTATGTGGTTTCGAGAACTGGTCCCTTCACTGTACCAGGAGGCACCGAAGCTCTGAACTTTATCGACGTCACTGGCACACCGGATACAAAGGATTATCCTAACATGGAACTATTGTTCTTCGGTAGTTCCGTTATCGCTGATCTAACATTGCGATATGCACTTGGTATAACTGATGAAATTTGGGAAACGTTTGCCAAATACGAAGGACGCTATTCCTGGATGGTAACGCCAATGATCCTAAGACCCAAGAGTCGGGGTTACATTCTGCTCAGGGACAACGACATCTTTAGCAAGCCTAGAATCATAGCCAACTACATGGATGATCCTGATGACGTGAAGGTCCTCATAGCAGGAATCAGAGCTGCCATTGCTCTGAGTGAAACCGCCGCGATGCGCAGCCTTGGTTCAAAACTGATCGAGGATGTACTTCCGCCTTGCGAGGAGCATGAGTTCAATTCAGATGCCTATTGGGAATGTGCGCTTCGCACTTTGACCACAACCATCTATCATTACGCTGGAACCTGCAAAATGGGAGCGCAGAATGATTCCACGGCCGTCGTTAACCCTAGACTGCAGGTACGTGTTTAATTCTATTTAAAGAAGCTCAAAAATTCAATTTATCTGGCTTCGCATCCTTTGACACCTCTTGGACACTCGTATGTTTCAGGTGATCGGTATCGATGGACTTCGAGTCGCAGACGGATCCATAATACCGGAGATTCCATCGGCTCACCTAAATGTACCAATTTACATGATAGCCGAGAAGTTGGCAGACATGGTCAAGGAAGACTGGGGTTATCCTACCGATCCATTGCCACAATAACAAGATGACCTCATCGATGGACATCCAGCTGTCAAAGACTCGGCCAACCCAATAGAACAATCATAGAGTTCATGCCACGTAATATTACAAAGATGAATTCAAGCCTGCCAACACTTCCTCATTTTTGTGATTATGGAAATTTAATGTAAAGAGTACATCGTGGCAGTAGTAATCTTACTTTATTAGTTAGTATATTAGACGGACACTTGTGATAACGTTCGCAGACTCTTTCAACACAAAACAGCAGCTTGGGGTGTAAGATTAGCAAAGTTCTTGAATACCTCTTGAATAAGAAGTATCTTTAAACAATGTCATTCTCTTTGATATGAGACGCAATTACAGGACCGTGTTAATTATATCTTGTGTTATGATACCTATCACGTAATAATAATTGTAAATCATTAGGCTGCTTTTCCAAGAGCCTTTTATTTGCGAAATATGCACGAAGAACAAACAAATAAAAGACGCACAAAATTACAGCAGCAGCTGTTTCAATTTCTTATTATCACGTTGCAACGCATTTGCACTACAAAGTTTTTATTCGTAGTCAGTGTTTTAGACAAAGCGCGTATCTTGAGATCATAGGCACACTACGTGCTCTTAGTATGATCGATGATCGATAATGATCGATGCTGGTATTTTAATGATATTTAAAAAAAAAAACAACAAAATTCATATTTTCATTCCCCACGTGAACGTGATGCGGTAGACTTTTTTTTTTATTGTTAAATCAATTTAATTAATGCACACAGTGCATTACAAGATGGACGCAATGCGCATGGCTTTTATTTAATCGAAAAGTCGCTCATTGATGATTGTAAGATTGCACTTTGACAATAGAGACGTTTCTAATAGTATGAAAGACTGTCAATTATAGACATCAGTAAGTTCAGGAAATCCATTGTTTCTGAACTTTGAGACAATTGATAATCTGCATTCATTGACATCTCGAGGGTAAAGGCAATTACGTGTGATTTCTTAACGTGGAAATTATTAAATTTCAATATGCAGACGGGGAGGGGGACTGATTGGCGATAGAGAGAAGACAGACGTCATTGATCAATATAGCAATGGGAACAATATTGTTGTACCAGAGGCGTAGAAAATTTACGTTTTTTTTTTTTTTTCACGTCATTAAGATTTTCCTTTTTGCAATGAATTTGCTTGAAAATGACATTGAATAAACGGCCATGAAAAATGAACCGGTTGTACCGGGTCAGAGAGTCCCATATAAGACTCTCTCACACGTTGGGCCAACCACTAACGTCTTTTACCAGTGTCATCATTAATGCCGTTCAGTGTACGAGCGACTTAATATCATTTCAAGAATAATGAATTCCTGAAACAGAAATTTTACGTAAGTGTAACGAGTCACTGTTAAACACTTGTATTTAATGTCGTTGTATGCGGAAGAGAATCGAGTCCGGAAAGCCGGTAGGAGTTTAGCAAATTTGAAAATCAAGCAAACTTGCATTTTACCTTCGTAAAATGTCCCGGATATGTATGTAAACAGAGGTAAACACACAATACACGTATTATCGTACGTAATAAAAAAATTGCAAAATTGCTCGATCAGCTTTTAAATACTCTGAATTATTAGGTAACTTACGTATCCGAATTTATATTTACCTTCGATCACGACCGACTAAAATCAAGCAGTGACAGAGTACCTTTGCTCTTTGTCAATTCCGGTTGTGGTTGTGTTAAAGAAAACTTTTTTTTTTTTTCTTCGAAAAAATAGCCTTTTGTCGTTGCTCCGGTAGTCCGACCCATGTAAAGAGAATTAACCAGTTGCGCTGGCGAAAAGTCCAGTGACGCGTGTACAAGAACGGTTTCTGTTTTAGTAACAAACTCATGACGACGTACATACCACGTCCTGGGCAATTCTGTGACAAAAGCATTACGACGTGCGTGGCAAGTCTTTCCAGCGCAAGTGGTTAATAAACTTGATAATGAAAAGAGTGATACAGGATTAACCAGTGTTTCGGGTAAGTGGACATTTTGAGAATGTTTGTTAATGGCGAAGAAGCGACGTGAAAAAATTCACGAAATTATACTAGACATACGTATACGCACTAAATTCCGATAGTTACCGATCGAAAAGTTATATCGATATATTTAGCGAAAAATCGTCCATTCGAAAAGATTCGTGAAAATGAATGAACGAAAAATCGGTAATATTTGCATTTGTTGTTTTATAAGAAAAATATATAACCGGGGGTCCTTCTAATAAAATACGCGCTAGCTTAACTTACCGATACAAATGTCTGGCACGGTAAATATTTTCGCAATTTTTTTTTTTCATTTAGCATCCAAGACAAAACGACGATTCGACCGATCGCGAACTCCATGATGTATAAATCGAGGTTGTGTTTGGTCGTAAACCGAAAATGAGGACGTTTGTTAAAAAAAAAATCGTGTACCGAAACATTGAGTAAGCGGTAAACGCGAATAGAATGAATCAGCCGTTGCTGAAATCTAACTGTGCAGTGAGACATCGATTATCGTGAAATTCTTATGCAACATCAGGATTCGTGCGAAGTGATATTGAAAAAATTTGAATTAAACGCGATTTATAAATATTTTTCACAGACTTTGAGACATAATTTATTGTACGAAGCATCAAACTCATGAGCCTTGCCGTTAAAACGATACGAATCTATAATAAGAGTCATAAGTTTGAAATATGATATTTCAATGTTTTTTGCTGAATCAGAATAAAAAATGATTATCCAATAGCAACGTAAATCTGTATTAGCGATTATTCAATTTTTTCGTATCTTAGACCCAACAAGATGAATCATCGAATTTTCAATGATTTTACCATAGATCACGTACAATGAAATATTAATCTTGATATTAATGCAAAGACAATTTCCAAACAGGCAGAACATCCACGTGATGCAGAAAGGGAGTTCTTGAATGACGTAAAATCTAAGCTGACCACGCGTGTGAGATGCCCCTGTGTATATATATAGATGCAATAGAATAACCGGCAGAAGTCATAAGAACGTCACGCTAGTTCGCGACACGACTCCCCGATTTTACGGCAGCGAATAGACAGAGGATAGGTAGCTGGGCAAGAGGTGCAAGATCAAGGGGTTCAGGATGCCTGGTCCGGGATTCAGTTCCAGGATCCTCGGGCTGATTGCATTGGCGCTAATCAGTTTTGGGCCTGATGGAGATGCGCAGCTGTTAGGTGGCCTCTACGGGAACAGTTTGGACGGGACGCCACTCCTGGGGAGCCTGACGAGTCTGACCCGAGGGTTCGTCAATTTTGCTCGGGATGGCGAGAAATTCAGGAACGAAGAGACGCGGGACATGACGCCAGCTTCCTTCACGGAATACGATTTCGTGGTGATCGGTGCCGGAACAGCTGGTGCAACTGTGGCTTCGAGACTCTCCGAGATTCCTGAAGTTCGCGTCCTTCTGATCGAGGCTGGACGAGACGAGAGTCTGGTGATGGATGTTCCACTTCTGGTGAACTACCTTCAGTTCAGCAGCGAGATCAACTGGAAGTACCAGACTGAACCTTCGGACAAGTATTGCCTGGGAATGACGAATCGCAGCTGCAACTTACCGAGGGGAAAGGTCATGGGCGGAAGTAGCATTCTAAATTACATGATAGCGACCAGGGGCAATGCCAAGGATTACGACCGCTGGGCTGACCTGGGCAACATCGGCTGGTCCTACAAGGACGTATTGCCGTACTTCAAGAAAATGGAGACCATGGCAATTCCAGAATTTAGAAGGGACACGGAAATGCACAACACACGTGGCTCCGTGAACATCGATTATACTCCTTATCACACACCTGCTGCCGAGAGTTTCCTGGAAGCTGGGGTCGAGATGGGATTCAAGATCCTCGACTACAACGGTAGGAAGCAGACTGGGTTCTCCTATCTTCAAACGACCACGAAGAACGGTATGCGCATGAGCAGTAACAAAGCTTACCTACACCCAGTGAAGAACCGGACGAATCTCTTCGTCACCAGGAACAGCCTAGTCAGTGAAATTCTAATAGACAAAACAACCAAAAGGGCCTACGGTGTGAAGTTCTTGAAGAGACAGAGAGAAATAGTGGTGCGAGCGAGTAAGGAAGTGATCTTGTGCGCAGGCGCAATAGGATCACCTCAGTTGTTGATGATCTCGGGTGTCGGTCCCAAGGATCATCTTCAGGAAATGGGAATAGAGCCAATCCAGGTCGCTCCGGTTGGTGAAAACTTTCAGGATCACATAGCCTACGGCGGATTGCACTTCCCCATCGACAAACCGGCATCGATCTTGACCGAGGACATGATCAATCCGTTGAATCCATATCTGCGCGATTACCTAAATTCAAGAACTGGTCCCTTGTCGGTGCCCGGAGGTTGCGAGGCTCTGGCCTTCCTGGACGTCAGTCAGAGGCCAATTGCGCAAGACTTTCCCAACATGGAACTATTGTTCCTTGGCGCTTCTCCTCTCTCCGATCCATCGTTGCACTATGGGATTGGTATCACTGATGAATTATGGAAAAGTACTTTCGCCAAGTACGAAGGAAAGCACTCGTGGATGATCGCGCCAATGATCCTCAGACCCAAGAGTCGCGGTCGCATACTTCTCAGGGACAAGAGCATCCTCAGCAAGCCCAGAATCATAGCCAACTACCTGGATGATCCCGATGACGTTAGGGTCCTCATAGGGGGTATAAGAGCCTCCATTGCTTTGAGCAAAACGCGCGCAATGCGCAGACTCGGCTCCCGACTGATCGACGTCGTACTTCCGCCTTGCCGGAAGTACGAGTATGACTCTGATCTCTATTGGGAGTGTGCACTTCGCACTTTGACTTTGACCATCTATCACTATTCCGGCACCTGCAAAATGGGAGCGCAGAACGATTCCACGGCCGTTGTAAACCCGAGACTGCAGGTATGCTTAATTCAAATTAATATCGATAATAATAATTATCACCATACCAAAAAATCAATTGCTACTTTCTTGCGTAAGAGTTCAATTTGACACTCTTGGACACTCGTATGTATGTTTCAGGTGATCGGTATCGATCGACTTCGAGTCGCAGACGGATCTATAATACCGGAGATTCCATCGGCTCATATAAACGTACCAATTTACATGATAGCCGAAAAGTTGGCAGACATGGTCAAGGAAGACTGGGGTTATCGTACCGATCCATTGCCACAATAACAAGAATGACGTCATCGATGCACGTCCAGCTGTCAAAGACTCGAAAGACTGGGGTTACCCCCGGATCCGCTGCTACGGTAGCGACATGACGTCATCACCGATGGACGTCGAGTTTTCAAAGATTCAGTACACACGCGTCACTGAATTTCCATGCGAGTGAAAACACTAAGGATAATCGGGCTGCATCTTGTGTTTATATAAATTCCACGTAATATTACAAAGGTGAATTGAATGCTGACGTCATTGTGGCATTGTTTCATCACAACGTGTCTAGATACGAGGAGACATTGTGCGATTGTTGTGTTACCGTGCCGGCTGTGAAAATTTGCTAAAAACAATTAGAGAGAATAACGAATTCTCGAATCCTGTTTTTTCTTAGTTAAAAATACGACAAACTGTCATATGGGCATAAAACACGATAAAAGATAATGATTTTCAGATGGAGGCAAATTGCATTTGCCATCGTCCTGATTAACGTAGTAATAATAATAATAATAATGCGAGGAAATCATAAAATAAAATGAAATTTATCGACCATTATAAATATTTCGTTAGCGGAAGATCTTACGTCAGACAAAATTCGATTAAAATACACAGTGTGCTGTAAATTTCTGTTAAGATGATAAGAGAACCAAATTTCATTCAAACATCATAAAAAGATTTTATTCGTAACGAATATATTGTTATTATCTTTGCGGATTATTGTTGCTGTCATTCTTATACCTGTCGTTGCAGTTACGTATGTTAATAAAAGAATTGTTAACGTAACTCTGGCACCGATCTCCTATACCTATGTCGTTTGAAATATGTTGCGTGCCATTGAATATTTAACGTTGACCTCTAAAGACCCACGTTTGACCTTTCCACATTTTCGACTATCGACATTGACCTCCCGCACGCAAATGACCGACTATCGGCACATCGTCACTAATTAAAAAGAAGTCATTTGACTGTTTTCATTCTACGCTAAGTACAAAATTGTTAATCCTTAATTATCGTATGTAACGAACGTTACTTGAAGCATTAAAAAAATGTGCAAACTTTAATTACGGAAAATTCGATCTTTTATTTAGCAATAAAACAAAAAAGGTCAATAAGAATGCAGCATGCATTGTAATTCCGTTTTTCTGGGTCTGCTATTTCGGGTCAATCCACTTTGTCCCTCGCAATAGGCAACCGGCTATACACCTGTTTCTCAGCGCCGCAGGTTGCCTATCT
>JARPRG010000482.1:33438-52034 GCA_031001745.1 Hartigia nigra | reverse complement strand
AATCGACACGGAAGACTATCGCCACTGTAATTACCACCGTGTCGTCTAATTTCACCAGGAAGCCTTATATTTCCAAGAAATTAAGCACTTGAGAAAACAAAAATTCAAATCACAAGACACATGTGTACAATAAACCAACGCATTTGGGATCAATTGAAAAACTGCATCACCTTGTGCAAGTAATGCCACAAGTGGATCAAGGATACACGAGTCTCCTTCGTTATTACGATTACCATTATTTCTCGATGCATCGATTTAATCCGTAAACCTTTCGCTCGCATTGGTTCTTATTGCATGGCCATTTATATTCCTCCTCTCAAAAAAAAATAAAATCTCACGTCTAAAACTTCTCTAGATAAAGGAGCGTTATCTCGATGCAGCATACGACGCGCAATAAGAAACGTACCGTTCGATATTCGATTTTCGATTATTGCGATACAAATTATTAGATCGAATCCTCGAAGCGCGTGGTCAGTTTTAGGAGCGATTCTTTGTGACTAAAGATTCGAAAATTCCTTGGTGAAAGTCGTGACGAGGACGAAATCGTAGCGACCAATGGCGCATTATGCAATCAGCGTGTTTACACGCGTAGCATCATGGACCCATCCAAAACTTTCCGTAATCTGCCGAAAAAAAACAAGAGGCTTATTACGCTTATTACGTTACACTCAAATAATTGTTTCATAAAAATTCATCAGCGTCTTACCTCTGTTTCTAGAAAGACATGTTTATTTTACTTCTTTTTTTTTTATCACGAAATTTACAGTCGATAAATAATCGTATCGTGATTTTGATTTCTTATTCTTTTTTATTTATTGATTTATTTGTAATTAAAATGAAATTACAACACGGTTAATTTTAATGCGTACAGCATAATCGTCATCGCTGATTAATTTTAGGTGAAACTCTACTGGACCCTCGTTACGAAAACTTTCTTCTATTGGATAATTTTTTCGAATGATTCGATCAATGAAACAGCCTACAACGTGTACGGTTACGTTGAAAGTCAAAAGTCAGACTTCAATAAAATACTTTCATCCTACGAAAATATACTTAAGATATCGTTCCCTGGACCTTACGCGTACGTACGATATAAGTATACTTATGACTGTGAAAGTCCAAGAAGTATATTTCAATAGTCGAGAAGACAATTGTTTTGCAGTTCACGACTATTCGAGCTTCTGTTTACTAAAGGAAATTTAATGCAATAGTAGTTCCATAGGTAAAAAAGAAAAGAAAACACGTAGTAGCATAAAGATACACAGAAACACGGAAAGTCTCGATGATCCTCGAATCGAACTTCCGTCATTTTTCTTTTCTTTTCTCCCGGAAGAAGACTATTATTTCTTCCGCCATTTTACTACGATCCAAAAAAATTACTTTCCCAACAATAACTCAGAAAATTAGAATCTTTCTCGATCAGATCAAGATCCCGCGTCACGCATATCCAGCAGATTCTATCCGAGAAAGTTAAATCCTCTCGAAGAGAAGCACGCAATCCTCCCTACTATAAGAGATATCTGCAATTCATTATTCTTACGTAAAAAAAAAAAAAAACAAAAACAAGATTAAAGAATTTGAATTACAATAAAAACTAAAGACGTCACTCGGTCGGCATAATTGTGCTTCTAGAAAGTAAATACCAATTGTATCGAATAAGTGAAGAAGTGTATTATTAGGATATGAAACACGTGTAAAATTCAAAGAACGCTAACCGATTGTCGGGATAATATCAAAGACGAAGAAGAAGAAGAAAAAAGAAAAAAAAAAGGGAGGGGACAGTGTCCAGCCTATGTCAGGTATAGAAGCAACAGAGAATCTATTACATGAATATCTCGTGAAAGCGTAATTTCTCGAGTTGACTTCTCGGGAGCAGCAGCAAGTAACAGTCAGCGCCCGACAGGCGCACAGAGCGCATTACCTTTGCGGTTCCCGCAGCGTCGCTTATATAATTGCGAAAACACGACCGCCTTAAAACGCACGTAGAAACTAGCAAAAGAAGGTCAGTAAGTGCGCAAGATACTCTTATCACTTGTCGGTATAAAGATCATTATCAGAATTTGCCGAAAGGCTCCCGCCTATACCGGCTAAGCAAACGATACTAGTCCCGTGTCGTTTTAATCAAAAGAACGACAATCTTCATTTTGAAAATTCTCGACTGTACGTAATAACAAGATTGTTCGGATATGCAAATTCTTTTTCTTTCATATAATTTATAATTATTATCAATATCCAGGCATAAGTGTACTAGTGTGTTGTAATATCGAAACGCTATCCCCATCGGGACGATTAACTAACCATCATCAATATGGATGACAAGGACTGGATTAACCTTATGAATGAAGTTGCAGTGAAAGTGAATACGTGTAAGGAGAAATTTTTATATCGATCAATATATTTCGCAATGCATATCTAAGCTGTAACGTCGATGCAGTAACCAAGTGCAATGCGGCACAAAGAAAGAAAAGAAAACTCGGTCGGTATCGTAAGCCCAAGATAGTCGTAGGGCTTATATGGCATAACGCGTCCATAGTGGATTTAAAGATGGTCAAAACACGACTTGATATTTACAGTGACGTAAGACGAGTGTCACGAAGATTTTCTTGTATGCGGCTTAAGTAACATATTAAATAATAACCTGAGACTTTTTTCAATTTCAGTGAAAAATGACAAGGCTTATAAGGTTTTGGCTATTACTGGCAATACTAGCTGTGACGATCATCCACTTGGGAAGAGCGCAGTCATTTTTGAATCTGATAAGAAGCTACCAGGAGGCGAATGATGAACTTATAACAATATTCGATCCGAACGGAGCGAAGTACGACTTCATAGTGGTCGGAGCAGGTTCAGCAGGATCGGTTTTGGCCAATCGTCTTTCGGAAAATAAAAAGTGGAAGGTCCTTCTATTGGAAGCAGGAAATCCAGAGGGAGTCCTCAACCAGATTCCCGTCCTGGTGAGCTATTTCCAACTGACCGATTACAACTGGGGATACAGAGTAGAGCCTCAGAAGAACGCTTGCCTTGGGATGAATAATCAGCAGTGTTCCTGGCCCAGGGGAAAGTGCCTAGGTGGTACCAGCTCCCTCAATTACATGATCCACACTCGAGGTAACAAGCTGGACTACGACCTCTGGGCCGAACTAGGAAATACCGGCTGGTCCTACGAGGAGGTTTTGCCGTATTTCAAAAAAAGCGAAAGATTCAATGTCCCAGGTCATTATCATCCTGAATCGAGGAAATACTCTACTATGAAATTTGAATTGTTTTTCAAAACTTGTAAAATGATTCTTTAATTTCAGGCGTAAACGACAGCAAGTATCACGGTCAGGATGGACACCTGTGCGTGGAGCACGTGCCGTATCATTCGGAATTGTCGAAAGTATTTTTAAAAGCCGGAAAGAGTCTTGGCTACAAGATATTAGATTACAATGGCCAAGAGCAGATAGGCTTCGCGTATATCCAAGCAAACATGGACAGAGGTAGAAGATGCAGCGCGGCGAAGGCCTACCTCAGTGAAGAGAGACCGAACTTGGACATCATCACGGGAGCACGTGTTACGCAAATTCTAATCGACAAGGACAAGCGAGCCTACGGCGTTAAATACGTAAAGGACAGGAAGTGGTATAAGGTGCGATGCTCGAAAGAGGTGATCCTATCAGCTGGAACGATAGACACGGCAAAGTTACTGATGCTCTCAGGAATTGGTCCAAAGGATCACTTGAGCCAGCTGGGAATAGACGTGATAAAGGATTCGAAAGTTGGCTACAACATGTACGAGCACATAGGGTTTTTGGGTCTGACCTTTATGGTCAACCAGAGCGTGACCTTGCTGCAAAGCAGAATAGCCAGACCAGGCGTCCTGCTGCAATACGTCTTCGAGAGAAGCGGACCGGCGTCGATACCGGGTGGCGCCGAGGCGCTGGCCTTCGTAAGAACGAAATACGCTCCGGATCCTAAACCAGACGTGGAGCTGCTCTTCGTGTCCGGATCATTACATTCCGACAATGGCGTCACGCTGAGACGAGCTCTTGGAATTTCGGATGAACTCTACAACACTGTCTACAAGCCTATAGAGAATCAGGACGCCTGGTCCATTTGGCCCATCGTCCAGAATCCCAGAAGCGTCGGTCGTCTCACCCTAAAGTCCAAGGACCCATTTCACTGGCCCATTATGCAGCCCAACTTCTTCACTCATCCTGCCGACCTTGAGATTCTCCTCGAGGGTGTCAAGCACGCCATTAACGTCTCCCTGAGCGAACCCTTCCAGGCCTACGGGAGCAGAATTCACGATATCAAGATTCCTGGCTGTAAACACTTTGAATTTGGCTCCGATGATTACTGGCGTTGCGCAATCAAGCATTTGCCGTCGATGATGAACCACGAAATCGGAACCGCCAAAATGGGACCGGAAACTGATCCTGACGCTGTCGTGGATCCTCGTCTAAGGGTTTACGGAATAGAGAGGCTACGGGTTGCTGATGCCTCCATCATGCCTACCATGCCGACTGGACATGTCAATGCTGTCGTTTACATGATTGGCGAGAAAGCAGCTGATCTCATTAAGGAAACCTGGGACGGCGGAGCCGCCAAAAAGAAATCGCAAAATTACGTACCGGATGCAATCAAAGTAAAAGCCAGATAAATCTAGTTGCCTGGAAAAATGCTCAAGTTATTAATAACGTCAATATCTGCTATACGATTGTTTTTTACTAGTTAACTTCGCTCAACCGTATAGCACTGTAAATATACGTATTATGCATTGCCGCCAACAATATCCAAATACAGTAGGACCTCGATAACTCCAACTACTATAAGACCATGAGACTTTTCGTTCCCTTGATCTTCACTCCCGTAACTTGAAAACCCCGATAGGCCGAAACTACCTGAACTCAAAGCATATTTCGTTGGCCTTGAGATATGAGTTATCGAAGCTCCACTTTACGATCATCGTGCATATCATACACTTGTATACACAAACCTCGCCATTAATTTTCTTAATTTAATTATATAAATCATTGTATGTAGGTACAGCTATGTCACTTCTTTTTTTAAAGATTTTGCACGGATTTCGTGTTTCCGAAGGTGTTAATAAATACGCTTAAAAGTGTTTCTTATATTTTCTATTTCTACGGAGTGACTGAGAAGCGCAGTACACGAGGTTACGCAAAGTAAAGAAGAAAGTGACGTCACTAAGGCAAACCGTCGAAGGGTGTCAACCCCGAAGGGTTGTTTCCGCAGCTGTTGAGAATAGCACAAGGGGGAGTCTCCTGAAAATCAGGGGAAAGCGGTTTCTCCGTTACACTACGAATTCATCGTCGTTACTCTGAATTCGTTCAATTATTAAATAAGGGATATACCATTTTTTTTATAAAGGAATAAAAATATCCATTTATCCTGTACACGTAGGTGTTTATCGACGCTACCTTCGACACGAGCAGGAACGTGAGGATGGCTTCGGCATTCGTTTTACGTGCTCTATCTGGCTACAGCATCCCCAAGGGAAGCGAGACAATAGATGCCACAGCACTTTCTGGCCTCCTCTCCCCCGATACACCAAGAGGGAGAAAGACTCAAGGGTGGCCTACTAACGCACGCATACATTCTATGCAACCACCCTATATATTATTCGCAAGTGAGTCACCGTCGCCATACATTTTCTCAGATTCACGTGGACGTAAGAGCAGATATTATCGAGGCAAATTGGCAAAAACAACCAACCAGCAAAAAGTTACAGCATAGAGATAGAAAAAAATTCAAGAGATTCTCTGCTCTGTCTCATTTGTTCTTTCAATTTTTCCAATACTCTTCAACTGTTTCGAGTGTCGCAGAAAAATACAGCAGATCGATACAAAAATATCTTTTGAATTTAGTTTAAGGCGATGCGTTTCGTCGTGACTCATATGTTTTTCTTCGCGGATTATACACGTTATATTTAACGAGTGACCTTCGGATAATTGAACGTCATTTTCAATGAAACTTATCTTCTACGCTGCACGTGGCTTTTGGAGATTCGACAAAAATAAGCTTCACATGAAATTCAGCGAAATATTCTTTTTTTTGACGAAGGATGTCCTCGAGACAAATTATCATCCTTCGATCAATTTTCAATCGAACGTTATGACTATTAAACAAGTTTCAGAAACACATTGAAGCTGTAGGTATATAAAAATAGTACATACATTATTTACCTTTTGCTGTTTTTTTTTTTTTTTTTAATTAATACTACGTACAGCCAAACAATCATTTTAATATAGTCTCTGTAGAAAGGATACTTAGGTTAAAAAAGAAACAAGATTATTCGTAGGAACTCATACGCAAAGGAAACTAATAACAAGAAAAGCATAAAATCTCACGGTGTTCTTAAATAAAAAGAAAATCATGAATTTTACGTAACGTTCATTCGTGCACAAGTCTCCTCGTTAACTCTATGACCTATAAAGGATGTCACAAAAGTTAACCCGAATAAAAAGCAAGTGACGCTAGCTTGGCGTCCTATCTGGCAATGAGCAACGCCATGTTCCTAACTGATAGTAATTTCGCTATAGGAGCAGATTAAACCAAGCAATTATTGCAAATTCAAGCGAATTCTTTATTATCAATCTACGTTTAACCTCATGCTATAAAAAGCAGAATTTATCAATCCTCATTGAATCCTGCAAAACGATAAGATAGGACACAGCATTTACACTTGTGAACATGAAACATTAAAAAATACGATTATATGAAAATCTTTTTTTAACTAATTAACGATGATAATTCATCGGTAATCAAACTCCAATTGCTTCTTTAACGTCTGACACGTGCTAATATTTTTCAATATCCTTCGTAATCGTCTACTCGACGTAATGCGTAATAAATCATATTGTAAAATTGTATCAAGCACTCAATGTGTAACTTACCAACTTCTTATTTATAGGCAATCACAGAAATTAAATGGGATGGAAGGTCGACAGATTATTTTGAAATAATAAGTACAGGAAATTATGATATATAATGGTATAAATAAATTATGTGTAAACTTACGTAATACTTGAACATTATCTACTCGATGTGAGCTATCACTACCAGAAATATTAATCATATCGGATAAAGCATGTTATTTTATATAAATAACTTTAAGTACCGATTGTCAAATCCTCGAATTATACTTGAAATTGTCACACATTTTTCAAAGTTACGAAGTATGTCTTTTTACGGACCAAATATTACGTAAGTTGTGTAAATAATCAAATAAAAACATATAAACATGTGCTGACAAAAATGTATTTAAAAAAAAAAAACAAAAAGCATATAAAATTAAAGGTATAAATATTCGAATTTTAAAGATAACTGCATGGACAATAATATATAAGCCTCCTCGTGCATACGATTTTACCATTTATAAAATGTCTCGATGCCTAAAGTCAATATTTTATGGAATTTATATTGTAAACCCTACAAATTGATAGAGCTCTTACGCAACAGCATAACAAGAGTTTTTAAATTAGTCTACACTGTCTGTACTTCAAACGTATCGTGCCAATTGCGATAACCTAATGTAACATTCATGTCTGACTCACGTGGTATCCAAATATATATAATATTTCATATAACTTAAAAATAGAATTGTATTGGAAACTAAGGAAATAAAACTACAAAACAATCAAACAGAAGAATGCAAAATCCTGTTTTAGGTTGCAATTGCTAATATGACAAATTACTAAATAGACATCTTTTCTTATTGCAACATTACATTCGTCTTATACCTGACGAAAAGCATATTCTTTATATAAAAAAGTAATGATTGAACATAACTTTCCAGCTTCTAACACTGCTATAGCATTATAAATGGATATCTGGCATATTATTTACTATGTGGCGATAGAAACTGCTCCTAAAAAGATAATTACAATTATGTAAGAAGTATAAAAGATACATAGAAAAATTAATATAGAGAGCAAAGTATCACAGAGCTTTGATATATATGATAAAATATATTAAATCTATGGAATATCATTTGGAAAAATCTAACATAACTTATATCGAAATAGACCTATCAGATGGTTATTCAAAATGTATAGCTATTAATTTAATAGACTGTGCACGTACGATGTGAAAAATAGGTGCTTATTTCTGCTTATGTATAAAACTGCAGACTTTAAATGTGACATACCATCAATTGCCACTCGATATTAAAAAGAAAAATATGCTATTGGAGCTAACAAAAAATGTATGCTATTGAGCTCTAAAAACAAACAAATTATATTTTTATTTAGCGATTGACGTTAGCCCAAAGTTTAACGAGAAAGAAACTGTTAAGTGTTAAAACAGGAAGTGGGCATACGCTTTAAATTGAATGAGTAACATAAAAAAGCCGGCAAATTGATGCGTAACCTTGACAAAATGACAGTATCACGACTACAGTATCCACTTAATTATCTCAGGACAAACAACCATTCAAAGTAATTATCTAATTGCATAAATCATTCCATGCACATTATTATTAGAAAATCAATGAAGTAAAGGCAAAATTACATACGATCAAATGCTGTGTCTTACCTGACACGACGAGCGCCTCGTTCGGGCCACAAGTGTGGACGTTTCCCATATCCGACTGAAATTTCGTATAATCCCAAAGGAACCGGAAAACAACGCAGCAGTACACCACAGAAATGCCACTTTCACAATACACTGGTTATAGATGTTTCTTTCCGGTCGGAAATGGGACGGCGACGACACTGTTAACCTGGAAACACCCGTCAACGAACGATGATGACAGCCGCACAGCCAGACGAGTAAACCTCCGAATTGCCCCGAATCACTTCAAGCCTTCAAGCAGCGCCGATCTAGGCTTCGGATGCTACCCGAAATGCCTTGCGCTTGTAAATTCATGTACAACACTGGTCAACAGTCTCGCCAACGTCAAATCTTTATAATACATTTCTCATTTTATATTAAAACAATAGCGCACTTTTTAGTGGAACTCTGCTGTAAATTTTTAGCTTTATGACATAAAGAACTAACTTTTAAAAGTCTCAACATTATTTGACAAATTATCACTGTATTTGAATTGCTAATCGTAGTATGGATTCTTATGTATCCAATATGCTTACTAACAATTAATTGTTGAATTTAAGATTTACTTGATGCTGCATAACTCGATGCAAGCGGCTTTCATGTATTATAATACCTGTATATAACTATAAAATCTTCTCTACCGTTTTAAATTATTGATGTATGAACATTTTGTCACTCAGAAGGTATTGTACTATATGTAAATAAATAAGCCAAAAATTCTCATTAAAGTGACTCCCTATTCATTTCAAATAATACGACTCAATTACCATCCACAACAGTAGTTGAACAAACAAATGCTTGCTGGTTAGCGAACTTGAGGTCCTTTGTTTTTCATTAGCTTTCATTATTTTACAACGACGTTAGCAACACTGGATAATATTCAAATTAATTATAAGCAAACGTAATTAAAACAAAATATCGTTGCACGACTTCAGTACATCCACCAATAAGAAAGCTAGCACACGATTCTTTTAATCTTAGGAATGAAAAGAATTACGTACAATCCAAAAATAAATTCAGCTTATCCTCTTTTCCTATTGAACGCGCACTATGAGTTTTTAAATGTTTATCAGATTTTGCTTACAGAAAATAAATGTGGCGCCCTTATTACTATTACCTTAATAAATACGAAAAATTATTGAAGAAGCCGGTGTAAGAAAAGATCAATTTGACTTTGACCGCGGCAAAAGACGCGCGCAATGCTCCGAGTGTTGTCGGATATTAATGGCGACCGGCAGAAGCTTGTAGCGACGTGCGCTATAAAAACTGATAAAAACTTAATTTTAGTGCAACGAAGTGTTTTCGGTTCTCCAAAACGTATTCTTTTTAACCGGTATGGTAAATAAAAGTATTTGCATGTTAATAATATTCGCATATACCCTAATTGATTATTTGTGTAAAATTTGTCCTACAATATTACACATTTTTCTGTCTGAAGAGTCTAGCAGATCTATTACTCAGAGGCTAGCAACTACCCAAGTTACTTTTCAATTAAGTAATTTCTCTTGGACTATTCGAGCCTTTCTTTTTTCATTAATTAAGTATTTATATTCACATAATAATATAACATGGTTATTGCAGGAGAGTGTAAAAATTTGATAACCTTGCTTGGTCTCATTTTTGTATTTAAGCATTAGTATAAAATATGCAATGAGCACATTCTGCTCTTCTGGTGTACATTTTCACAAGAAGTAATTGAATATACAGATTTATGACATCAATGTTATAATGTCCAAGGAATCAAAGTATTTTACCTTTTCATTTTTATATAATGAAATTTCTTAATATCTTGGCATATCTAACCTACCATTAAAAACTTGTTTAAAATCTCAGACTATGTAGAAGCTCACGAATAAAGTTATTATGCTGTGTAATGAAGCTGACCGTTATATGTATATTCTAATGATTACAGCCCAAGCTAAAAGGTTTAGCTGCCATCATGTCCGATTCCAGTGATTTGGATCGGCAGATCGAACAATTGAAGAAATGCGAAATTATTAAGGAGGCAGAAGTGAAGGCCCTTTGCGCCAAGGCTCGCGAGATTCTTATCGAAGAGAGTAACGTTCAGCGGGTTGATTCACCTGTTACGGTGAGTTACTTTACATTAATTTATTTGATTGCGTCGACATCATTTTAGTATGGAAATATAAAATTTCAACATCTTACACTGAACTAGGTATGCGGAGACATTCATGGTCAGTTTTATGATCTGAAAGAGTTATTTAAAGTTGGTGGTGATGTCCCCGAAACGAATTACTTATTCATGGGAGATTTCGTCGATAGAGGATTCTATAGCGTCGAAACATTTCTCCTTCTTCTTGCACTTAAGGTAATTGCACTCTACGAGCATGTGAATCTAAGTCAAGAAATAATAAGTAACTGAATCTATGGCCAATTATAGGTCCGTTACCCTGACAGAATCACCCTAATACGAGGCAATCATGAATCACGACAAATCACACAAGTTTATGGTTTCTACGATGAATGCTTACGTAAATATGGCAGTATCACAGTATGGCGCTATTGCACTGAGATCTTCGATTACTTGTCATTATCAGCCATTGTCGATGGAAAAATCTTTTGCGTTCACGGAGGACTCTCACCCAGTATCCAAACGCTGGACCAAATTCGAACACTCGACAGGAAACAAGAAGTGAGTTCGATCAGAGAAGGTTTACCTCAATTATTAAGATTTGTATATTATTATAAAGTAACCTATAAATTGTAATGATTCGTTAGGTACCTCACGACGGACCTATGTGCGATTTGTTATGGTCTGACCCTGAGGATACGCAAGGATGGGGCGTGTCTCCTAGGGGTGCTGGATACTTATTTGGCAGTGATGTCGTAGCACAATTTAATTCTGCAAATGACATCGATATGATATGCAGAGCACATCAATTGGTCATGGAAGGTTACAAGTGGCATTTCAATGAAACTGTGCTGACGGTTTGGTCAGCCCCCAATTACTGTTACAGGTACATCTTGTTAAACACATTATTTTAATTAATAGCTTTAATTGAACATCTGAACGTTAAACTTAATTGAAATTAAATATCTTCGTTCCACTTCCTCTAGGTGTGGTAACGTAGCAGCCATATTAGAACTGAACGAACATCTTCAAAGGGACTTCACGATATTCGAAGCGGCGCCACAAGAAAGTAGAGGTATCCCCAGTAAAAAACCACAAGCGGATTACTTTTTGTAAGACTAAACAATCGGGTTCTGTTAATTTTGACATTACCAAGTCCTCGACACGTAACTCAAAGTTTTTACGTACTCCGCCTAAGACTCCAGGTACTGGCCAGTATCATCTTACGTTTATTGCACAATCTCATTCTTTCATATCGTTTTATACGCTCGCTAATTTTTCATGGAAAGAATCCAAATTATTTCCTAGTCCAACTAATATCTACGTGGTTTTATATAATGTCTATGGAAATCATTTTCTTGCATTTTCAGTAACGTGGTACTTCAAAAAGTCTTAAGTAATTTGTCGTCCCAGTGACGATGGCACGTCGACTTACTAGATAGTGCACTGTACGTTCCGTTTCACAATATATTTCTGAACGCAAAAAGATGGTACTAGCCGTACCGAGAAAACGTGTGCTGGGCTTCACTAATATGTAAGACTCATTGATATAGCGAATTATTGAAATAACGAATATCCTAATGATAATTTGTACCTAAGAAATTGACGTATTGTAAATCTAATTTCAGTTCCGTTACAATGTGTTTGTGTTACGAAGGCATTTGAGTAGGAAATCCAGGTTATCTTTTATTAAAAAACCCAATTTTCTGTCTTATTTTTTTTTTTTAATTTATTGCATACATAATAGATTTTCATGTAGTCATAAAGCAATGTTTACACAATCTTTTACCTTGCTATTTGATACTTGCAAGTGGCGCAATCGTCATTAACGACGCAGCAAAATCTTTTAATGATAATTGATTTTAGAACGTCTTAGCACGAATATACCAAAAGTCATACATTATAAATTAACGACCAATTATCTAATCAGTATGCAAGAAAGAAAAAGTTTTTGTTGCTAAGATCTCATAAACGCACTTAGGATCGGTCTACGTCCACTTTGATCTTTGTCGCTTGGCTAGCTGTATATTCTACGAACTGCTTAATAAATCATTATATTTCCAAAGATTGCTATTTACCGTGTACCAATCGCACTCATTCTCGTAGTCGCTCATTATCCTAAAATCAAATAGACAGAGTTTTTCGCCACAGGTACAATATTCGTATTTTCAATTAGTTATATGTAACAGTTATACAATAAAGACAATTTTCACAATGACAGTTCTGAACTGTGTTTCCGTTAAAAGAAATCATTCGAAATGCATGCTCTTAATCATTGATCGTTATCAAAGGGTACGTGTCTATTAGTATCGAGACGATAGACGAAGTCTCATATATTATAATATTTTCGATGATTTGACGCGTCCTGATCCTTTGGTTTGAGACGAATTTCTACATTTGTACGACTGTACCAACTGCTCTCGGAACTCAGCTTCCAACTTCACGTACGTTCCACCTGTTAGAAAGTCGTAAAAAAAAAAGATTAGCAAAGTACACAGTACATATGATACTTGATCAGTAGTGCCATGTAACTATAATATATTTCCATTTGTATACCAAGTGGCTGTGCATGATTCCATGGATTGACGTGGTGCTTGCCGTGTGAATGCATCTTTGGAAGCAGTCCAGATTCAATGGACGTCCTCTTCGTGAGCAACGCTATCATCTGTGCCGAAGCCCTTTCTTCAAAGTCCCTCTGATTGTCCTGGTTGTATCGAACCGTTAAATTAGCACTCCAGGATCTTACACCATCGCTCCTTTTATTCCCAGCATAATATCTGGCTTTTCGTTTGAACTTTGTATTTTGTTTGAAAGGCGACCAGGCACGAGACTCTTCGCTGTTATAAGATTCTTCATCGGCGCTACTATCACCGCATGCCGTTATCCCGTCCTCTTCTTCGCTACCGGCAACAGAAGAATTTGGCGAGGATGCATCTGCCACCTGAGAATTTAACGGGCGCGGCTTTCGCGATGGTCTCGAGGAATCTGAAGCTTGACAAGGTTGCCTGATTCCAGATCCTCCCCAAATTCTCCCTAAGGTCAAGATAAAGTTCATTCGCTGATGGAAAGACGATGTTACATAAACTTTTTTTTTTTAATTTCTTTACCCAATAGTCCCAACTTAGGTCTCGATGGTATCAGTTCTATGCCATCCCACCACATGGGCTCCTTGCAAGCCAATTTTCCTGGCTGAAGCGATGGATCTCTTGCTACGAGTCTTGTTATTTTTTCTGGGAAAAACAGTTGCGGAGGTTCCAATAGGATAACATCTCTATGTCCAGCAAAAATGTTCATTACGCTAAGGTCCTTATCCGATAAGACAACCGGTACGTGTTCCTGAGTGATGATTCATAAATTATTAATTAGGCGAGACTTAAAAAAATGTCTACTTCTGATTCCTTACCCGAAATCTGCAACCTTCTCTGTTGGGCAATGTCTCGAATCTATATGCTCGTTGACTACAGCAGGGATACCTGCCAAGCGGAAACGGTGTTGATCTCTGTTGTTCATTGACAAAGAATTGTGGAACTTCCGGATGGTAGCAACACCAATCGAACTGATGAATTGGAAAATAAGCCCCGCACTGACGGCACAATAAAAAGTGACAGTCTGCCCATAATCGCCAGTAGACTTTTCGCCAAGAACGCAATTCTCCTCGCAGTGTTACGATGTAGTCGTTTAACGTCCACGTCGAATCCCTGTGGATTTATATTAGTCTATAAAAGAAATGTATTCTGTCGAATGTCCAGTCGATCGTAACTCTAATATATTCTGATAATACCTCGTGTGCATGCTGTGAAGTTCCCCTTTGCTATCGATACTCATTGCACTTGGAATGCACGGTACAGAATCCGAAGCTGATTTAATCACGTTTTTCCCACATTTTCCGCATTTTAGAAGCGTCGACAAGGAACTGTAATGGCCTCTTTTGTTATCCGGACTCGGATCCACCAGCGATATTATCAATTTGCAAAATAATCGACTTTGGATCTTATCCTTTTTATCCTTTATCGATTCTACTTCGACGTTACTGAATAAAGAAGCTAATCTGCAAAGGATAAAATGACTCCGCTATTCTATTCGGGTAGTACAAAATTACGATATTTAAGGTAAACTCGAAGCGTACCTAGTTAGAAGATTATCGTTTAAACAAGTCAAGATTGCAGAGGTTTTCAATACTTCAGTCATGTTGTCGTGACAGAATGCAAGGCAATTTTCCAGGAGCGGTTCCATTTGTAGAAACGAGGCAGACACCATTATTGGAATGACGTTACTCGCCTCCAAAATTGGCCACTCTGATTTTTTAATGATATCTTTTTTTACCCATCGCATAAGCCAATCAAAGATAACGATGTCACAGTGAACGGAAATATCCATTTCCTCCAATTTTTGACCGGCAGTCACATCGGCAAAGTAACACATCTTCTGTACCAGCAATTTTTGAGGACACCGGAAATCCTTCTTTATGCTTTTGGCCTCGTCGCAAACATGAATTTCCACTTCGTTTCTATTTAAAAAAAAAAACACAAACGGAAATTCCTGTGCAATTTGTTACCTTGTACAATGTAATCGATCCTCTTTCAGGCATAAGGACTGAAAATACTTACTCGAAAGATCTTTTGAAATGCTTATTTTTCTCTTTCTCTTTATCTTTACTAGAAGATACAGAAGCCGCCATCTTGCTCTCCAGGATTATACCAGAGGAGGCAGATTTCTTGACGTCCACGTTCACCATTGATTTTTTAATGATTGGCTGAGAAACGACAGTCTTTGGCAGCATATATGGTAATACGGAATCTAAAAGACCTTCGTGAAGAATATCACTGAGCTTTCTCTTCATTATTTTTGCCAGCAGATGTTCCTTACTATCGGAAGCAGACTCAGCCATTGCTGTCTGTCCTTTCTTCGTCATGAGTTCCGTTCCCGTAGCTTCTTGAGAACGCTCGCGATTTTCTTTCTCTTTATGGTTATCATCTTTCTTTGCTGCCAAGACTTGGTCCAAGTTCGAGGAAGCAGAAACTTCCGCTTGCGCAACTGGCAATAACGGCTGACCTAAAGTAACTGTAGCGCATTCTGCATTTTGAATTTGTTCCTTTCTTAGACTAACGCGTCGTGCTCCTGCATTTGAGGCGAATAACGAGGAATCTTGTAATTTATTTTCATGAACTGGCGCCTTGGCAACCTCAGGACGTACTTCCGTTTCAATTCTTTTACCCTTGGCTTCGTTTACCGGTGCCTTTTGGTTTACTGAATTCAAGGGCGTCGGGTCGCCGATCTCTACTTGCAGGTTTAAATCGCTTTTGGCCAATTTGTTCCAGTCGATCTCGCTGTTGGCTGTAAGAGTCGTTGCCAATTCCTCGAAGCTGTCGTTCACCTGATAAGCGGTTCGCATAAATTCGAAAAACATCTGCACCGTCAGTTCCGGGCATTTTTCATTCTGCATCTTCTGAAGTCTTTCCGGTAACTTCCTTAAATACATTCCGGATGAAATTGCTGACTGAGTGTCAACGCATTTCGGATTCGATGTTGTGGAAAATTTAGTGGCGCCCTTTAAATTCGATACCGGAAGTGCAGTGATGATCTCTATAGTCGCCGCTTCTTTATCAAAGTCTCGCAGGGTTATGGATCCTAAATAATTGATATGTTTTAATTTTCTTGAGGCTTCAGAACTAATTCTTTAATGCGAACATGAAAATACCTTCGTTCGTGGTTGGAACTCTACATGAAGTAGACACCGTGTTAGAATTATTTGCTTTCAAATAATCATATCCTTTTTCTAATTCCATTGATTTAATTGAAATTCAATGAGTATTACAATTTTTTTGTTGTTATATTGTAAATTACATAATTATATCCTTGAATAATATAAAATTTATACATTGTACGAATTCCTTTTTTCGCGAGTAATTTAACGAAGGTGGTGATCTTTGTCGAAGAAAGTGCGTTACTTTGACAAATCAACTGTTAATTTCTTGACGGATTTTTTGCAATTTTTTTCCTTTTATTTTCACGAAACGTACGAGTCACGGTGCTAGCGTACCGAATGAAGGAATACTGACAACTATGACAACTATGACAGCCTGATAGTCAATTCCCGAATATTCCGAGTTGTTTCCAAGGAAGCTAGTTATGGATCAAACAACTGGAACGTTTTAGCAATGCCGCAACTATTTCCCGCTATCGTTCGAATTCTTCGTTAGAAAATAAATAATACGTGATGCAATGCATCGATTTGAGTAAACATAAACTATGAATATTGATGAACTTTTGAAAATATGCACCAGCAGCAGATTTACAATTTTCTATTTAACATTTTAGAATAAATTTGTATGTTAGTCGAAAAAGGGAAATTTAGGTCTTTGGGAGGTTTGACTGGAAAATAAAGATGATGGAAGTTCGGTTTATAGTGTCTTTATTACAAATTAGAAGTTCATACGATGAGGGTACTGACTGCTACGTAGACCAAACATAGCTGACAGGTACGTGAACAACAACTTCTTATCCTTGTGTTTCTTGATCGCATCGATGACAAGCTTGTCCACCACTTTCTGGTCACTCTTACGTTTGTCGCTAGGCTGGTACCGTTCTTTCTTTTTACCGAAAATGTCGCCCTCTTCCTTCTTTGGGCGCTTTTCATGCTTCCTCCGGAAGTAATCGTCGTTCAGGTCTTCCGGCAATTTCACATCAGAAAGGTCAATTTTGGTGGAGGTTGCAATAACGTAATTCTGACTTACTCTTCGCAGAGGACAAGCATTTATCAAGAAAGGCCCTGTAAAGGATTAAAAAAAAAACAACATTTTATTCAAATATTTCAAGCACTCGATATATTTGATTAAGGATCTAATCAAAACGAGGGCTAAAAAGATAAGAAAAACTTACCGGTTACAAGAAGCAGACCACTCTTAAGCTGTTTTAGGAAAACAACACGTTTTCCTTTATGGACACCAGCCAGCAGAATGCAGACCGTTCCTGGAGTAAGAGATGTCCTTAGATATCTCTTATGCTCGCTGAAGCATTTCTTGGCACGGTGCTTCTTTATCGGATCAGCAGTGGGATAAGATGCTGGTCTCTTCTTCAAGAGGACTGTTCGAACTCCTCCATTTTTCTCACCACCAATCTTCTTTTCGATCGTTAGTGGTTTCTTTGGCTTGACCTACGATATAAATATAAAATTCATAATATCATCCATCAATTTTATGAAGCATAAAACAATTTTTCAAGATGTAATACGATATAATATGATAAAATATATATATGATCCTCGATAAAAGTGTTGCGACTTTACACCCAAATTACTTATTAACAATAATTTGGTTGGTAATGTTCATCGCGTTAATCTTCCTTTCCTGAAATGATCGAACTTAATCGTACAAGAACAATCTTGGATGCGAAAGGAATTTATATATTTTAAATACTATCAAACTCAAATATGACATTCGAACTCTATAGTTATCGCTGATCTGTTTCAGCTAAACACCTTTGACGTCGTGTATGTAAATTAAGGTGAAATATGACTTACAGTTTTCTCTGTCTTTTTGCCAATGAATTTATAGATAGCCTTCTTATGGAACATGCGAGTCCGGCTGAATCGATAAACGCCATTGCCCAAATTATAGTTCCTCGCGCTCTTCGAAGGCTTAGCTCCTGGCTTTGCTCCTGGCTTGACTCCTGGCTTGGCTCCATCCTTAGCAGGAGCCTTAGCAGGAGCCTTGGCAGCAGCAGCAGCAGCCGTGGGTGGAGCCTTTGCTTTAGTATCCGCCATCTAAAAATTAAACGAAATATAATAAATCATAAACATATGAATATATTGATTCGTAAAATAGCATGATCAATTTATTTTATTATAACGAATAATGCGGTCTAATTACAAATATCACGAATAGAGGTTATGTAGTGAAAATATTGCAAGCAGTTTTTAAAACAGAAAAAAAACTTTGATATTGCTATA
>JARPRG010000482.1:2409-18477 GCA_031001745.1 Hartigia nigra | reverse complement strand
AATTCGTATTTTATCCTCGATGGATAAAGTCACTGTTAATCGAAACAGCTGATTAACCAGATTTTTCATATGCAGCTAATTTTAAGAGCAGCGTAGCATACCGTATGAGACAATATAGAATAAGGATTTAATAACTTTGTACATATGAGTGTATACATGTATTCATAATACTGTGCATTCGTTAAGGCGCATTCATAACAATTGTGCTTGCTCGTATCATCCTGACTTACATCTCATATGTTAGTTGTGTAGTAAGTTAAAATTGTATTTTAGACTATATTTTATTATACATTATTTTTAATAATTATAACAATATTTATATAAAAGGTAGATGCCGTAGAACAATATCATTTGTATGAGGTTTTTAATCTTGATTAATTTATACTCGTAGGTCCTTTCGAAGAATTACTATGTGATAATAATTTACCATGTAAATTTGATAATAGGCCAGTGATTACTGCTATATCAAGTTCTAAGGCATTTAATGATATTGACTGTTATTTTATTTTATTTTTTTTTTTGTCTTTTATTCACACAGATCTGAACTTCCAATAATCTAACGAGATTTATAAAGGTTTCCTTCTAGTTTGGTCTCTACATTTTGTTACTTAATTCTTTTATTTAGAACTTTACACAATTATGTACGTTAGCCATTCGATTTATTATCTAAAAACTTATTGGTAATGAGTCTGTAGATTCTGAAATTCTTTACCAATCTGTTAAAATATTTGTCAATCCCTAATAGGTATTGTGATAATGATACAGTGAATCGCTAATCTCGAAAATAATATCTAAACGTTATATATCATTCCGAACGCAATGTATTAAACATTTCTAACAGGCGATTATATATTGTGATATTTGCATACGAGGCAGTATTTATTTAATTAATGGGCTCGTCGGTCTGACGGCTCTTTGAAAATAAGAAGAATTTCCTCTCATACTATAATGAATCATATCTTAATATATTTCGTTATCCCTTAAACGATGATATCGAAGAAATTATATTTTTTCATAAATTTTAGTTTAAAAAAAAGGTTGCAAACAATGTAACGCGTAGAAGAGTTATGGACGTACTTGCGATTCTATCGGTGATAATGTCCTGACATGAAATTCATCTATAGTTATCATTAAAATTGTATAAATACGAAGAAATTGATGGTTCGTAATTAAATAAAAAAAAAAATAAGTAAATAAAAGAAATTACTCCGATATAATATTAAAATTTCCCGCCAACGAATATATAGTTAGTCAAGGGGGGGGGGGGGGTACGAAATGTCGACCAATAGTAACTTACGGACTTGCGGGAGTTCTGAACTTATTTCACAGATTCTTTTCAGGTTAAATAATTTAACAGTATAAATTGACTTTGAAAGAGAATCAACTTAATTTGACGTTACACGTATTTGTTAGTCTGTTGAATTATTCAAGAAACTTCACGATTAGCAAACATATAACTGCAATGGATATTAAGACACGTAAGTATATTAATACAATGTTGTCATAAATCTTAAAAGCTAAATGTCAAATAATTCTCTTTGGATATTTCTTCATAGAAAATGTGTGCAGACCTCTTCCTTTTAACATTACCAATAAAGCTTGCACCTCTGAGAATCGTGAGAAGTATTTGTTAAAATTCTTGGCGCAAACATTACCATACTCTGATATTAAGAGTATAAACGATGAACTGAAAAGGGTACGTATGTTCCTAAGTAATCATGCAAAATTGCTATACCATCGTGCCAACTAAAATCAAATAATACCTTACGTTATGTTTCTTTAGACGTTCTTGTTTGACAAGCACAAGACACAAAAGACAGGCCGCGACAAACCAAAGAGAAGACATTTTTTAACAGCAAGAAAACGTGTGCTTCTGGGTATAAATAAAATAAGTAGAAACAGTGCTTTGAGATATACAGATTTGTTACCGCTAAACAAAATGTGGTTAGATTACATGAAGCACATGCTCGACGTAGAGGACTTTGTTAATTTACCGGATGCTCCAATAAACGTATACTGGGACAGCGTTAAACAAAAATTGTTAAAGGCTGATTATCACGGAGCAATGATTACTGTATCGAGATCAAGGTGCCCGAGTCTTGTTGGAATCACTGGTATTATTATACAAGACACGAAAGGTACCTTCAGAGCATTGGGAAGAGATAACATCGTTCGAAGTAAGATCATTCTTCGCTCTTACTATAATTTTTGATCACGCGTACATGATCAAAATAGAAATATACATTCGATTCTCTTTTCCAGCAATACCAAAGGAAGTTGTTGTTTTTGACATTCACATGGAATCAATGACGTTACAATTGTTCGGTCGAGAACTATGTACTAGACCAGCGGAACGCTCGGTGAAAAAGTTCAAAACTGCACGTATAGCTGACCTGTAATAAAAGATTCGCTCTTGTAAATTTAATTAAAGCTCACAATAAATAAAAGTCTAAATAATATCTTTATCAAGTCTTACGTGAATGCCTGGCAAAATTATAGGTATGCCAACGACTTTGAAAGGAAGTTGCTTTCGTCAAACATCTTTTCGTTTATTTCAAACTATGTATAGCATCGCGGCACATTCGTTTACATTTTACAGCAAAAAAAAACAGAATGTGACTCTGTTCCACATTAGCCAGCCAATTCAATTAATTACTTCTTGTATCACTTATTTTCTTCATTTGTTAATACGAGACGTTCGTATTGTTATAATACATATATATATATATATATGTGTGTGTGTATATATATACGTATATGCTACTACTTACATGTTACATTAATTACCAATATAACATATAGTAATATAATTATATATTTACAATACACAATTATATTATTATACTACTGCTTTGTATGTATATATTTATTATATGTTTGCTTGTTTTTTTTATTTCCAATATTTAATAATATTAATAATAATTATTATTTCAATTCATAATATTCAAATAATCATGATATCAATACAATAACAAGATGCGGTAAGACCCGGTCTCAATTCGATTTGAGATAAAGACTACGAATGAAGTTTAATTTAGTCTTAAGATTTGATTATTGGAGTGGGCGGGTAGAGGGAGGGCACAAGGTGGGGATTAGGGATGCAACTGCAATTTTTTTTTTTTTTTTTTTCTTGTTTCTTTTTTCCTTGGGGAATGTCGTATGTATCCTGACGCACGCACACCGCCTAATTTAACACTTTTACTTTTCTTTTTCTCTTTAAACTAACGGTTATAGCTAAGCTACCGATGACTCGGAAGCACCGAACGAAGGCGGCCCACATCACTCGACCATCGACGATCACTTTGATTTCAATGAATTCGTATGAAAGAAAGCTCTACATAATAAAAGTAACGATACAATATCGTACCACATCGTCGCGCGTACGAAAAAAAAAAAAAAATTACAATTAATTGAATTATTACACGGGGCAACTCTCTGCCTCTTGGTTAAACAATATCCACATCGATAAGACAAAGCGAATTCCTATAGCTTCGTCCCGGTCACTTTCGTTTCTGCACACGCGATAGTGATTAAGGAGGGGGGTAGGGTAGGGGGATAGGGGACGCTCGACAGTAGGGTAATTACGTAGCTACGCGAATATATGTATACGCCAATTATGCACTAACGAGTTTACTGCATACGCGAATAATAATTAAAAGAAAAAAAAGAAAAACAAGACTGTCCTCCGAAAGAAATTGTCGCGCGTGACGGATCACACGGTCTTTCTAATGTGGAATTCTAGGACGGGATGTGCCTCGTGTGAAATACATTGGGTCTCTTTCTTTCGTTTGCACGTCCCATCGCTTAATTTCATTTACATGCTGAGATAAGAACGTTAGAGAAGTCTTATTGGAGACTGACGAAATCAATATTGATTGGATGAAAGACAAAGAGAGGAAACACAAATTCCTTTTCTTACGCGTTAATAATACGTTCGCTAGAAAAATTACGGTAAGGACTATTTGTTACGAGAGCAACAGCGCGTAAAGACGATCGAGTCTCGAATAATTAAATAATGTAATTTTGCATTGGAGCCTTACAGATACGCAAAAGGAAAGAAAGAAAAAAAAAACATCAAAAAGATTAATAAAGACTCCATTTGCTTTTGTCAATAGTGACGATACAGCGATGGGCGCGCAATGTGGACTTCTTCGATTTATTCTCGGTACACGTTCGTCTTTAAAGCTTGTCGCAACTGTTTTACGTGTATTTCCGTGACACAGTCAAATGTCGAAAATTCATTGCATCTAAAGGGAAAATATCGAATGAGCCCTTACTACATCCAATATCGTGCAGAATTCTATAATTGTCATTTCTTAATTTATCCGGAGTTTTTTTTGGATTCGAGTGCGAATTGGTTGCTAATAAATACGTTGCATTCTTTCCAGTCACGCAACATCTTTTACATGGATCGTAGTAAATCATTGCAAACTGAAATTCGTACGAACGTGTTTTTTCCCATTTCTTTAATTCTCTTGCTATAGTCACTGCGTCGATCGATCGTGTTTCTTTGTTTTTTTTTTTAATTTTGTTGTCATTAACTAACAGGCCAACGATACTCGCGACGTGCGATGACTTTGTTCTATTTTCATATTCGGCTTCTTGCAGAAGATTCAAGGCATATCGATGTCCGCTCATTGACGACATTCTTTTCGACAGTTGATTATGACTATGAACTAACGGCATAATCTCGTTCTAGTTACACCTTATAGAAAAGTAAATATCGTTGATCAATATAGTCGAACGTGTCATAGAGCGTGCCTCACATGCTATAACCCTGGTAGGCTGCCGCAGCGGGTGCGTAAACGCCTTGAGTAGGTGCAGCATATACTCCTTGCGGCACGTATCCTGGTGCCATCATTCCTGGACCGGCGGTCAACATCAACTGTGGTTCAGCTGCAACGTCAGAGAAAAATCCAAGTTCAGAATAATATGTATTACTACATCCAGGTAATAACACAGAGAATTCTGCTGTAATTCCTTACGCATTATCATAGGCTTATGTTCCTCCTGATCAGTTTCCTCGACTCTTCGACTCTCCGCTTCTTCAAGCTTGTCCACCTGTTTGAAGACATTGACATTTGATGACATTTTTTTTGGTGCTTCTTTAACGAACGATAATGCGAGAACTAGTAGAGAATGTTCTTTTACTACCTTGGTAATGTATTCGCGTGCCACTTGAATGAGATAGGGCATTGCGAAATTAAGGATACGATGTCTCCAGGCGAGCTCGAGAATGACATCGGGATGAAGTAAATCGTAACAGTGGAAGAGACATGCGGCGAAGCAATCCTTCGATCCTCTCTCGAGGAACCATTCAAGTAATTCTTCAGCGACTTCAGCGTTTCGAGATTCTGCTGCGTATTCCATAGCATCCCTGTTTAAGGACAGAGAAATCACAAGGAAGATAAGCAAGCGTGTATCGTTGGAAAGCATGGACGAACCTAGTGCTCAGCCTAGTGCATTAGCATACCGGAAGAGCCTATCCTTTTTACAGAGTTCCACAGACTGCTTCCATCTGTTGTTTCCTTTGTAGAGATAAGCAGCGATTCTTCTGAACTCGATAAGCTCGTGCTTCTCTAATTGCTGAGCTAGGGCGATATTGTCAAAGTTGTCGAAGGCGTCTATCGATGTTCGTAGACCTTGATAATCTTCCTCGTCGATAAGAAGACCATTGAGGGCTTCATTGATAGCCTTGTTGTTCAATGCCTGAACCGATCTCAGATAAGGTTTCACTAGTTGAAGATGTCCAGTTCGCGTGAAGTATGCTACTGATCTTGTGTGATCCATCCTGGGTGCAAGTACCAGTAGTATATCGTTTAGCAGCAGTGGTTTATATTCGACGTAGAATTGTATAGCCTTGTAGTAGAGCTCAACGTTTGCTACTTTAGTGATGACGTCCTTGAAGTGGCCTTCGCGCCAAGCTTCCGTGGGATGTTGCATCATTGCAAGTACCGCGTTATCGTATTCCTCATATTTGTCATACAGGAATACCAGTTCGGCCCAGAGATGAGCTTGCTCGGCTGCGCGTAGCACCTACAGTCAAGAAAAAAAAAAAGAATTTTTAACGTATGAAAAATGTCATAAGAAAGACAAGGATGCTAAGAAGAGAAGAGAAGAGAAGAGAAAATTGTGAAGCAGCCTCGTAGTATACCTTGGGTATGTTGACGCGCGACCAAAACAGTTCAAGATGTTCGCGCATTCGCTGTGGCTTGTACTTGCTGTAAAGAATAGCCAATTCCGTGAACATGCCCATGTGAGCTCTTTCGAGACCCAGGGCCGCCTCCAAGAGATTGATCAACTCCTCGAAGTGTCCTCTGTCTTGATAATAATTTATCAAATCCTCGAGCTCATCCGCGTGCACGACTATATGCAAGCCGCACATTTGGGCCAATCGAAATTCCCCGCTGTCGACGCAAGCAAAGCAAACCTCTTTCCAGGTACGTGTTGAGTTTGCCTTGCGGGCGCTGTCTACGGCACCTTGGAACTCCTTTAGGTGCACTAACGTTATTGCCAATCGGGCAAAGTTCGATACGTTGTTGTACAATAGCTTTGCTGCGTCGTACATTTTGTCATCGAAACATCGATCACCGATCTGTCAATGGAAAATTCAAGTATAGTCACTTGGATCATTGATTTATTTGTTAAAGATATTTTTCATCATACTATTTACCTTCTGTATATCGGCATGATTCGGACCCGAGATAAACTCTTCCAAATCGGCGAGTCTGCTAGTACGCGCGTAAGCATAAATAAGCTCACTTTCAACGAAGGATTCGCGTGCCTTTTTGCGGGCCATCTGCAGGTAGCGCACCAGGTCCTCCCAGTGGGAGGTGCGATGGGCTGTTTCCACGACATCGACGTACGCGGATGGATCATCCGCCTTGATGAAGCTGTCAATCGCTTCCTTAACTAATCCTTGCTGTAGCTGTGCTCGTGCTAGTTGTGACCAAACAGCTGGCTCGTTACATCTGAAAGCGGCAAGAAAATTATTGGCGACGCGATTCAATATAAATGTCTAATAAAATTAAGACAAACGGTATAATCATATATACACAGAGTGTCTCGGAATTTCTTAAGAGAAATCAAAGGTCGAATTACCTTTGACCTATAGAAAACGTAAGCTGGTAGAACAATGAACTTCATAATTACCTTTCAGCAAACTCGTAAGCTCTATCCAGATTATTAACTTGCTCGATGAGAACCTGAATGGCGGAGGTATTGACGTCGAATTTCTTGAATATCGCGAACGCTTCCTCGTAGAGTTCGTTATTAATTGCAATGTTGGCAATGTCGGGAGCATCGTAATTGTCCAAGCGATTGATGTACTCCATGACACGCGTGCGATCAGCCTTAATCGCCGTGAGGATAAGAAGATTTTGCAAATTGCGATGATCGCTGAAGACGCTGCTGTCCAATACGATCTTCTCAAGAAGTTCAATCAACTCGTTAGGCAAATCGGCTGTCATGAAAGCTTTTACAGTGACAGATATATCTTCGGGATCTTGAGTTTCCGATAATGCCGTTTGGACCACCTGCAAATATCGATAAACGTGAGACCAACAATATCACAGGATACTTTTTCATTCTAGTACAATGGTTAATCCTTGTAAGACCTACCTGATCAATAAGTGGTCTCTTGTAAGGATTGCTCTCGAGAAGAACTTCAGCCCACAGATCAGGATCTCGACGCCTGACCAGATACCTTGCCTCACTCTTAAAGAGGCTGTTTTCATTGCAGACGCTAATCAGCTCCCTGTCGCATTGGCCGCGCTCGTAAGCGATACAAGCTAAATGAGGATCACGCTTTTCGCAATACTTTCCAACGACTCTACTGTCGTAGAATTGATTCTCTCTGTACAGCAAAGTAATTTTTTTTATTATTACTTCAAGTATCAAGAATACCAAATTCACAGTTAAACTTGACTTACTTGAGGAATCTCTCAGGATTATTATTGCTGTCGATGTAGATCTTGGCAAGAGCATTGTGCGTTGCTGGTTCGACGCAGCCTTCGTGTACGCGCGACTCCAACCAAGGAAGCAGAAGTTTCAGACGATTGCGCTTCTCGACTTCTTCTACCAGTTCGTCGGTAGAGAATTGTCCTCGTACCACGAGAATCAGATTTTTTATTATATCTTCAGAACAATCAACGTCCAATAGACCTCCGATTACAACAGGTAGACGCGACGGATTAACCTACAAGATTTTTCAAGGGATATAGAAATATTATTGCTTACTTATGACTTACTAGATTACGTTAAGGCTCTTCTGGAATTCTGTCCGAGGACTCACCTTTTGAACGTAAATCTCAATGTACTTCTGCAAGTTATTACGATAAAGATATAGAACAAGATCGTGAACAAAGTCGAATCGATCGCAAACAATAATCAGTGGCAACTGATCAGACAATTTGGCCTCCTTCAGGAAGTTCTTAACCCGTTCGGGATTGTAGCAATTGCTTTCACGACAGATTCGTTCGACCTCCTTGATCTGACCGGTCTTGCAGGCGGCTTGAATGTATTTAAAGTGAACTTCTTGATCCTGGCTGAAGTTCACTATAGATCCCAGGAAGTAGAAGAGACCCTCGTACGATTTGAAGCTTTCAAATAGATCTAAGGAAAAGATATATATATATATATGTATTACATGAACAATTAAACGAAACAGACTTCAATTAAAATGTAGTAGATTTCTACGATGAAGGTCACTAATAACTAGTAAGTTTTTCAATAATTAAACATATTTTTGACATTAATTTGACATATTAAGCTCGCACGCGACGAAGTCTCACAAAATGCAAACTGACGTGACACTGGTACATGCTTCATATAATATATTAGTCTGCCACACCTTGCCAAGACTATTCCCACAATGAGAACACGATTCACGCCTGTCACGATTATCCCCCACGATTTAAAATATTATAAGCAATATTATATGTAATACTATTTGCAACTATGAATATTCTCACGTTGCATTTTGACTATGTTGAAAATATCGGCCGACGTGTCTCATGATTAAAAGCTAATCAAACGACTGAAGGTCAACACGCAATGAATAACGTACGTACCTATGAGAGCTTTGGTAGTCAATTGCTCGTGATATTTCGTTGCTATTTGGACGCAAATCTGGAGATTCTGTCGTATGTTCGCAGTGAGCATTGCTTTAAGGCATTCAAGAGAATCTTCGACGGACAATGTGCCGAAAAATCCGACAAGCCAGTCAGGTGAGAGCAAGTGGGTGTGCACAACCGCCCTCTTGATATCGTACAAGTCCGTGTAATGTTCCAGGGCTCGTTGTAACAGGCCAGCTTTCTCGCAAAGCTGGGCAACGTGGGCCCTGTCGTAGTGAGTGAACATTTGATTGCCTAAGATAGCATCGGCTACCTGAGGAGCGGACATTAAATTCATTTCCAGGAGACGCGTCTGCAAGGCACCTTCGCTTGCACGATTGTTCTTAAGAGCATCGAGCAAGAATGCCGTACATTGTTGTACCATGTTCTGCTCCATGAAGATGTCTACGATCTGTAAGAATTGAGAAGATTCTATTACTTACATGATTACATTAGCGATTGTAATTTATGATATACGAGTGTATTACGTTTGGTGAATTTTAGACGCCCAATAATGTTCATGTCTTCACCAAATATTTCACAGTTATACGTATAGGAAATTTATCAAGTGATAAATTGAAAATTCTAGACAGCAGACGTGCGTTAAACGAAAACATGATTGCCAGTAAAATATATTTAATGTTTCCGATTGTATTGCCGGTCGCACAAATAAAGGAAAAAACAAAACAAAAACATGTAAACACCTTATCAAACCTTGAATTATCTATACTTTTTTTAATAGACAAATTATTGTCTTGATCTGATTAGAAGTCAGTCAGGCTGACTCATTTAAAAGTATTTTATATGACAATATTTTGAGAATGCTATCTGTTATCAATTTATGAAATACTCACCAACTGCGAGTTTATTATAGGATTGTATATGCAGTTTGGAGTAAAAATAGATCATGTTATGAGAGTGGATTCTTATCTCTTCTTAACTACTTTTTATACCAATCCAATGATAGCGCTGGCAAATGGTTTCTCATTACATCATTAACTTAAACCGATAGAACATATCACTCCCATACGAGTTTTACGTAGAAGAGGTTGCTCAATTCCAGTAATTGACGTTAAAGGAAAATATAAAATCTAAAGACTGGGACGTGAGGATAAAGGGTAAAATAAAATAGTGCACTCACTTGATTAATGTCAGCCAGGGGTTCATCGTCCTGTACAAGCATTTGAGCGAAAGCCACGCCTTGGTCAGGATTGATTCTCATGACGTTTCTCAAGAGGAAGATATAGTCAGGCGTATAGGAGACTTTTTTGGCATAGAGAACGATCTTTTGGAACTGGCCAGTCTCTGCGAAGCACTGAATGACCTTATTGGGTACATTGGCTCGCAAGTAGACACTGAGAGCCAAAGTCGGATCGGCTTGCTTCACCAAATCACCTAGTTCCTCGCTGCACTCGAGTTTGTCTTCCTTCAGCCACTTTTCAAGAAGCTGTTTACGACCCTGAACCAAGACAGGACGACACAATTCCAAAGATTCGTATTTATTCAGTTGACCCTGATCTAAGAGAATACCAAAGTACTGAAGTAACGGGGATGACTGTCCTTGCGTTGTAGGGACCTAAAAGAAAAAGAGCAATGTGTATAGATACGCTATAAAATGTTTAAAAGAATAAACTAGAGATTCGTATTGAGCTAATAAGTGTAAACGTACTTGCTGAAAACGTTGGATAGTTGCCGGAGTTCTCAGTATTCCTTTTGGAGCATTTGCAGCGACTTTAGCTGCTTCTGCATATTGGCCATTTTGAAAAAGCATATTGAATTTTCTCATGAACAGATCTTCGGCGCCGGAAAGATTATTCCTCACGGCCATGCGCAGAGCAAGCTCAGGATTTTGTAGGACTCCATTGATGTAAGGAATAATATTCTCTTCCTCGACCGATACAGACAGAACTTGGCCCTTGCGATTAACGCCAATAATACCACCGGAAGCCTCGTGAGGCGCGGTAACAAAGATGGTCTCTCCAGAGATCCGGTTCATGAATATGCAGGTTGCTGACTCAATGTCGTACATGTGTATGTAACCGTACTTTGTAATCAGATATATAACATCGTATTTCGAGCTGACTTGCATGGCAACGGGGAAATCATTTCCCGCTTCCTGGGGAAAGAATACGTCGACTGCTTTTTTGGGGAACGGTTGATTTCCGGCAGGCGGTTGCCCGACTTCAATGATATGGAGCTTAGCGCCTTGAACTGTTCTCACGGCGAAACAGAAAAGATTACTTGGTTCTGCATTTCCTTCCATTTTGAATTGCGCAAATGATGCAGCGTGCCCTTCGATCGGCTGGGAACATTTTCGTTCTACGGAATAGAGCTGCATTGCTCCGACTACTCTATTGTGTTGCGCCGAAATGCCAATCAGCAGAAGCCATGTTTGCTTAGGATCCGTTCGATAGTTTATGATTTGACAACCATTCAGGGATGAGTGACGATCAAACATTTTATGAGGCGTAGAATCACCCTCCATGGACCAATGATAAACTGCAGTCTCGGTCACCAAAGCCAAAGTATTCAGTGAGATCCATTTCCAAAATACTACATCCTCTGTCATCGTGTGAGCTTTCATTTTGGACTTCATCTCGATGTTAAAGATTTGAAGAGTCTTTTGAGCTGTTTTGTATAAGGATAAATAACATCGTTCAGATAGAATTGAGGTCAACCGTTTGTTAAATTATCATTTGCTGATAAAATCAATATTATTATTACTATTATTATTCATTTGAGTATCGAGAAACAGAGGATTCAATACGTGAATATATATTTTTCTATGATAGTACAACGAATCAATAAACTAAGAATACTTTTGCACGTCATTATTAACACCCATTGTTTTCTTGGGAAATAAAATGTCATTCTTACCTTTGAGAGCAATGACTTTACTAGCTGGATTCATGATTGCTGAATCGGCGGAAATGGGTCTTCTAATAGGATTGGCAGAGTCATTCATGTCGATGATAACAACTTGAGACGTGTCACCAACTTTTTCTCGAACACAAATAAATTTATCGGACTCCATGGTAAGAGAGTTGAAGCTGACATTGCTCGCATTGATTCCCACAGCTGTAAGCTGAAATTTTTATATTGTTCAATAAAACAATTTAAATAATAGTAAGCACAATTAGCTTTAACCATTATTCGTCCTTCTGTACCTATTCAAGCTTTTAAAGTTATTATGAAGGTTTACAAGTAATTCAAATAATCTCTATATCTTCCAATGTCAAAAACTTCTATGCGATATTAATATTTCTAATTAATTTTGTGCGACAAGAAACACGAGTGTATTGTCTAAACTGATAATATACATATATTTTTTCCATCTAAAAATAAAAAGTTATTTGTAGAATAAATTAATTATCGATCTGTAATTGCATAAACTATACTATCAGGGTAAAAGCCATCGTCCCTTTTAAACTGAATTTAAGGTCATTAATGATTATTTTATCTTTAAAGAGAATATATTTTCATTACATCAATTCCTTGCAATTTGAACATTTCTCAAAATGTTAAACGTTACGACATCTAGTACAAATAGATATTTAGAACATAAGGGCAAATTCCCTGAAAACTGCTGAAATTTAACTTTGTTATCTAGTCATTAACAAATATACAAGCCTTCATTGACGGTTAAACGTTTCCGACCTATATAGTCAAAAAAAAGTCTCATCCAAATAAAATCTATAGATACGAGATATTGATAGAGCAGACAATAGACATTTGGAAGTTGAAAGTCCCAAGGAATTGAAACAGTAAGAACTAAAAAAAAAAAAAGTGTTTG
Organism: Hartigia nigra; assembly: GCA_031001745.1. Taxonomy (NCBI): domain Eukaryota; kingdom Metazoa; phylum Arthropoda; class Insecta; order Hymenoptera; family Cephidae; genus Hartigia; species Hartigia nigra. The sequence goes on along the minus strand of JARPRG010000482.1, from coordinate 5,571 downwards.
GAAAATGTAAGCGTAAGAACCGGGGGGCGTAGTAGAAGAGAAGACGTGGCTCCCCACTCTAGTCCGGGTTTAGAGCCCATGCCTACCATCCATACTAGCGACAAGATCGTAGCTATCGGTTGAAAATCGAGCGACTATTTTCATTGATTTTGTCCAGATACTCGCTGCCAGAGAGCATCGGTCATAGATATTGAACTACCCCCGTAATAATGGAATTCGGAGCCGCAATAAAAATGTGAGAAAGAACAATACTCCAATTCACAGATGCCAAAGTATAGCTGTCATGTCAACGTCAATGGAAAAATTTTCAGTAGATCGAGGAGGACGCGTCAGTAGGTATCTAAATGCTAAGATCGAATTTAAGCACGATGTAAAAAGCCATCGCCCGTTCCATATTGGCTGGAACTTCCGGTAAAAATCCGGATAATAATGAGACGCTCAAATATTTGATAGTTCGAGCGTAAAGCAGGTCACTTACCTGGAGATGTTCCTGAAACCTTATGGGCAGTAGCTGCGTCATTTTCGTAGTGACTCTTCGCGCTTTCCGAGTATCTTTGAGCCGTGATTCTCTCCGGATATATTCGTGCGACCGTATACAATAATCTGTTAAAAGCGGCTCGATTATTTCTTGCGTGTTTCACCCCGAAAACCTCAATTCAGTCATCCGCACACACAACCGACTGACGCAAAGCGAATGCCGTCACTGTTCGCCGCTGACACCCAACATGGCTGCCTCATCCGCCCCCTCCGAAGAAAATAGTCCCTCCGATATCAATTTTATCGACTCTCCGCTGAACTCTTTTGCGATATTAACTGCTTCCTTGAAATACAGGAAGGATCTTGCGACGTGCGATAAATACTATGAATCCTTCTAGATTCGGAAAAGATCTGCCAAGTTACTTTTACGCGCAAGGATACAGAAAGATGGCCGCCAGTACTACCCCACTCCGACGGTTCAAGGTAGTCCCCACTGTTCCCCACCGCAAATCTTGTGAATGAAGCCGCGACGGCGCACAGACCGTCAATTATATCTATCCACCCCTTTTTTTCTCTATCGTAGGACATTCTTTCGCGTACTTTCGGCATTCTTCGATTATTTTTTTAAATATATATGTATATATGACAGGAACAGACATACGTCTTCTTGCACGCGCACTGCTATTTTACTTGCATTCAAGCTTCGTAGCAGAACATAATGTTCCTAATTAAAACTATTTTACTTTGCGATAGGGATTGGATCGTAGTAAGGAAATATTAATTGGGAACAAGTAAGATAACAAACACATCATAAAAATTCAAAACGATTTATTCTTCAGCAGAAGTTACAATAAAAGGTACGATACAATGATGTGTATAGATGAATTGCTCTGCTGCTGGAGAATAAAATCCTTTTTACTGTTCTGGATGGCAAGTAGATGTTTAGTCGAACAAACCAAATCCCATGTCATCGTCTTCTGATTCCGATTCTTCCTTTGCTGGCTCTTCTGTTGGATCAATTATTTTTTTTTAGCTTTTGTAACAACTTATTGTTTCATTTTATTTAATATATCATTTATTCAGTAATAAAATTTTCAGCATATTGCTCAGTCGAAAGATGGTTTATATAAAACATCATGCTTTGTAAAAAATAAAATGTCTAACAATAATTGTTTGCAAATCTTACCTTTCTTCTCCTCGACTGGAGCAGCAGCACCACCAGCTGCGGCTGCAGCAGGAGCAGCTACACCACCACCGACTGGCATGGAGGACAGCTTCTCGCGTCCTACAAGGAATAACAATTTCTTATTAGAATAATAGAAGGCTAGACGTAATATAAGATTGAACGTTCGATAGCATTTACCTTTAGCAATCAATTCGTCGATGTTCTTTCCATTGAGTTCAGAAATCACCTTCTTTAGTTTCTCAGCATCAGCTTCGATACCAACGGAGGATAAAATCTTCTCAATGTCGGTCTGATTAGGTGCAGTCTTGCCACCCAGGACAGCCAGAAGATAAGCGGCCACGTAACGCATTCTAAAGAACATAAATGAACATGTAAGCAACGGGAATATTTTCCAAAAGAAATAAATTATGACGAGTAATATGCTCAGAATAAGTTCCTCATCACTGCCACTCAGGCGAAAGATGGTATTGCTGCTGAATCATCATTTATGCTTGATTACTCTAAAATAATTTCCAAAAATACTATTTGAAGAGATATTGAAATAATGAAGAAAATTTTAGAGCACCCAAAACTACAAGGTTAAAGTTTACTTACAAAAATGGTAATAATAATCCCAGGAAATAAATAAAAGTAAATAGTTTTATTTGAAGAATTTCGTAGAAATATAGCAACAATTAAGGACCATTTAAAATGTATTGCACTCAACAGGAGCAAATGCCGCACCGCGTGTAAACGGACTCTTCCATGCAAGCTTGACGCATCCGAAGATCTTGTTAAGTATTCGATTTAATCTTTTAAATCTTTCTCATTTTTATTATATTATAATATTCAATTATAAAAGCACGTTAATATTTTTTCAATTGAATGATGCCAATACACGTTTACTTACTTTTAAGTCCTTGATGACACGAAACGTGGAACACGCTAAACAAAGCGTACGTATGTTTCAAGGCTTGAAACAAAATGGACGGGCTGTATTACGGTTCTTTGGTTCGTCGCCTCAAGAAGGTTGCGCCACTGAAATTCACTGAAATATAGATATACTGGCATGCGTACGCTGTATTAAGGTGGAAACTTATGTATGTAACGTCGAATGTACAGCAGTATGCTGATTGGTTAAAACTCTTTCCAGATACTATTTCAACCAATCAGAAAGGGCCAATGTTATACCGGGTCTTATTTTACTTGCACCCTAAGAGTGCATTTACCAAAATTTAATTCAAAATTATATAAATTTAGCAGAATTATTCGTTATACAATTATTTTCTAGAATATTAATTATCTTAAATCATGATAATTCATAAAAATTAGCCTCTCGTACGGTTAAAATTTCGTTCCGTTTTCCATAAATTCCAGCCCAATTCCGTTTTGCGAATGTCATGGAACTGCATCAACTGCATGGAACACAATGGAACAGTACTCTGATACACCAACTGAAATTCAAAATAACGTTATGTCTGATACAGATAATATCGTTAGTGACACTGAAAACTCCAAAC
>JARPRG010000480.1:247215-266820 GCA_031001745.1 Hartigia nigra | reverse complement strand
TCTCTCTCTCTCTCTCTCTCTCTCTCTCTCTCTCTCTCTCTCTCTCTCTCTCTCTCTCTCTCTCTCTCTCTCTTTCTGTCACTCCCTCCTTTTCTGTAGCCCCACCTACTCTACACTTATCTACAGCATGTACATTAATTGTTAGCAAATTCGCTACAACGCTACGCGTTCTCAGTAAACTTAATTATTCATATCATTTTCTTGTTTCGTCATCTTTCCTCTGTCAACTAGAGCATTTACGTAACGCGCGTATATGTACGTACGATTGTTTTCATTTTTTTTCTCTTTTTCTTTCTTCTGTCCGCTATTTGCTATTCGTTTCGTAAAATAGGCGGTAAAAGGATTCGCGGCAATAAACGACGGTTACATCTATATTAACTTCCTGTTTTACTTTCGAAATTCGAGAGAGCTATAACACGTGGTAACCGCCCTCCTCTCGCCCCTACCGACAATCACGCCGAATTGTACCAATGCCTCTCCACCCTCCACCCTCCCCCCCAACGCACAGAGCCAGTGCGCGTCCTTTATCAACTTATCAATAGAAAAATGCACAAATGCTGCATGCGTGCGTCGGTTGTTCGCAGTGCGCATGGAGATGAGCCTCTCTTTATCCGTGTACGTGTAATGCCCGTGCCAAGCGATACGAGACAGATCTATCACACTCCTGAGAGGAACAAAAAGATCTACAGTTTACTTCGCTCTACGAAGAGAGCGGCTTTCGCGCTTTACATTGGCGTATCATTTTTAACTAGGCTTTTGCGCGTATCTTGAATTAAGACTTGTTAATCGTATACGATTATGACGTCACGCATCACATGTCACAATGGAGAACCCTAAGATGTACGCGGCAGGCTTTTCTCAACAATTTCTAAGAAGGCAGAGTCGTCAATCACTGGATTTCTGTACAAATCGCGAACCCGAATATTTTCCCTAATAAAATTAATGACGTAAGATCTATCGTTTTCGTAGTGGTGTTTTTATTTTTTTTGTGTTTTACTTTTCTTATCCACGTGAGGGCGGACCAATTTCTGATGTGTGTATATTCTTCGCGTGTGCGTACGTGAACGTGAGTCGAAGCAGCCAGGCAGCTAGCCAGGCTCGTGTATGGATAGCGTGACAGCAGACTGGCGACTGGCGAGTAGATAGGCAGGTAGGCAGGCAGGCTGTCGTTCAGCGACGCCGTCGACGACGTCGTGTCGACTCTACTCGTAGATTATAATTTTGTTTTTCACTAGACTTATTCGTATCGCGTCACACGTTACTCTTAACGCAAAATGCGTCCACCATCACTCGTATTGCATTCGTATTTTTATATACGCATTCTATGTACATCAACGCTTCATTTTCCTCTTTTTTTTTTGTTTTTGGTTTCTTTTGGCGGCGGAGATCGTTGCAACGATAACGATTATTTCTATTAGGTACTAATAAATAATAACGCAATATTTATAGCTCCTCTTCTCCTTCTTTTTCCTCTATGCTCCTACTTCTTCCGGCACCATGATCTCACCGTATATATAGAGTATATAGTGCATTAACGTCTAAGCCTTCGTTATTCTTTCTCATTGTCTCTTGAAAGAAATTAACATAGTTTCAACCGCACTCAACACGTTATATCGCAACTACGACTTATTTCTTTCGTGAAAAGAAAGAAAGTCTCCTCCCCAAGAACTCTCAACAAGTTAACACGGTTCTTGAGGTGGGTGTTTGTCCTCTTCAGTTCCTTTATAAATTTGTGTTTTTCTCTCTATATCTCTCTTGTCACCAGCATTATTATGTTATCGTGGTTATCGTTATCAGTGGAAATTTCACGAGGGCAAGATTTAAATTGTTCGGCGCAGCTGCACCCCTTTACGACGGGGTTGAAAAGTCCCGTGATCGACTCAGGGATACTGAACGTAAATCGCGCCAGAATTTTCCCACCTCTTGTGACTAGTAGTTCGACTTGACGAGAGGCGTCAAGGCGCTCTCGGGTTACCGGATCCAACGGATTCCTCAGTATCTCTGGGTGTGCTAGTACATCTAGTGTCGTCATTGATACGAGTCCTTCCCCTCAACAACGTTATTGGTATTGCATTTATATGGGCGAGTTGTTTGAGTCTGATGTATCCTGGCCGGCGTGGGGTAGGCTCCGTCGGCTAGCTGCGAAGGGAAACACGGTTTCCAGCGGCTGTGCAGAGGGTGCAATATCGCCTACGTAGTCCTTTCGGAAGCCGATGTAAGGGGACAACCCCTTATCCGTTGTGCAAGAATCAAGAATCAACTGATACGGGTCCTTGTGGAAGGTGTCGCTCTTGTGAAATATGCTACGTCCCTCACGCGTCAATTCCTGACTTGTTAAATTGTTTTCAGACTTTGGTCGTGGCAGCAGACACCCCGAGAGCGTCCTCAGCTCCATACTGTGCACCTGGTGAAAACAAAACGATATACCCTCTATAGTTAAGATTACCAGTACCTACTGCATCAGTCTTTTCATTTAATTGTCTCTGACACGTTACCGATTCTTCACTGGCGCTGGCGTGGGCAGCCTGCTCCGCCAGGGCGTTCACAACTGCATTTATCGTTTTCGATTCGCTGCCAAGATCCTCCTCGCGATGCCCAACCAGATTAGGATTCTTGCCGATCTTGTTCAACCTGCAGGGAGAGGATGATTAAGCGTAGGGAATATGTTGCAACGAGCACGACCAATCGGTCAACCCTGATATAAAGTTGACGAACGGAAGAACAGGAAGCCTTTTCTTGTCTACAAGAATCACCAAGAATCCATCAATAACAAAACAAACTGTCAAAGCTGACGGGTCATCCCGTTTTACCGTTTGTCACTTTAATTCACCCATCTAGAATATAATTCCAGACGAGTAGCGTTGATTCGTGAGGGAACCAATGGCGAGGGGGCGAGGGGAGGTACACATTCGATGAATGGCACTACAAATAATTGACAATGCTAATGAGCGAGCACAGTGACAGCTGATTGATAGACAGTGTCAGGGAGGGGGGAATGGCGAGTGTATTGTATTCTAACGTTACTTAGTGTACTAATAGAGTATCTTAAATATGACAGTGACTGTTGTTTTGACTGTGTGGCAATTTGTAGTGACTGAGGGAGGCGTGTGATGTACATCTATTAGCACACCAACTCGATAGAACAAACCTAACCAAAGCTTATACCTCTCGGCGGCAACGCTCTCCATTGTACGACGCATGAGCGGATACTGATCGAGAACGGCATTGAAGTGATCAACCGAGAGACTGAAGAGATTGCAGTACGTCTCGGCACGAACAGAAGCCACTCTTCTGGCATTGGTCAATAAGCAGATTTCACCGAAGTACGAGCCGTCCGATAAGGACGTAGCGACTTCACCATTGGCCATGACTATGTCTACAATGCCTTCTTGAATAAAGTACATTTTTGAACCAATGGTACCTTCCTTGATGATGATGTCACCTGGCAAAAAGAAAAAAAAACAAGATTTGAGTGTTAAAGTGAAATGTTGATTAATATTGTAAAATAATTATATCATCCAGTCAACAGTACCTGGTTGAAAGACTTCATATCTCAATTTCGTGACGACGTCCGAAACGAAGTTTGAGTCTGCATTTGCGAAGAATGGCACCGAGGCTACGAGCGATCTGCAGTTGTAGTTGATGATGTCCTGTTGAATTTTGAATATTTTTGGTAACTGTTGATCGTTGGTGGTAGCCAATTGAACTAAAGCGTTTGAGCATGCGTGCGTGCAAGCGTGCAAGTTGAGCCTGATCAGGGGTATTTGTATACAGGGTTAGTACAAGGTATTGACAGGCACGTCTCCTGTGTCAGCTTGTTTGTTTACGTGGAAGCAATGGCGAAGCGGAATCAAATTAGCTGGAATAAACGTTGACACGTGGCAATATAGACGGTAGGTACCTCTCTGAGCTTCTCCGAGAGTTCACCGAGGATGAGTTCCTCGTCGAAGAACTTGCCCTGGTAACGATGCTCAAAGTACTCGGTGATTCGCTGTCGCATCTCCCTCGGCAACTTGCGGTAGGCCATGTACTCTTCCACCTGCTTCACCTACCCCGAGAACAAATCATCCCCGTTCAAGCGTCTAGACACTTTTTCAAATTACCATCCTTCGTACTTTTGACAACGGCAGCGCGAGGGACGGAGAGAGACAGAGGAAGGGAGTGAGTCAGAGAAAAAGGGAAAATACATTTTTTGGGGAAATTTAGGAAAATTTTCAGAATTAAAAAAATCGATGATTCCGAAGGATCTCTCGGTCCCTCGCGATTTATAAAAACCGATCTGTAAACTTTAGACTTTCCCGTGTCTTTTCGGATTCTTTTTAGAGTATAAGGTAATCATCGGGGAAGGATACACTGGACGAAGGACCTTTTAATCCCGAGAAAGGTGTAGCCTCGGTGGAACCGTGAAATTTCATTAAGATTTATCTAATATCTGGACACAGTGTATAATACACTAATTATACATATCGATATCGTGATGATCGAGGTGTGATCGAAATGCGTACAGTTATAGCCAAGGGCTCACAGTTCGTATGAAGAAAAAAAAAAAAAGTAAGGGGTTAAAATGGTATGCAGTGATTATAGATTCATAGAGGCAATCAGAGTTCACTTTTACTCACGTGACAGTTTGTAAGAACAATACAACTCATCGATTATTCACATGTCAGTGACAAAGTCGTGGTAAAGTCGTAGCTAAAACTATGTAGGACAGCTGGAAGGTGGGTAAAGGCAAATAGGTATAGACATAGGAATGTAAGGAAAAACAGTGGACTTATATCCCTGGTAAACGTAGCAAAAAAAAGTCACGTATCACAATAAAAATCCGTAAAAACCAAAAAATCTGACTTACCTTCTCGCGATACTGTCTACGCGACGAATCCAAGGATTGAATGAGATTGGTGGCGTGTCCAAGGAAAAGAGCGTAACAGGTGGCACCACTAATCATACTGAGCATAGTCAGCCACATGTCAGTCAATGATTGCGGTGGAAATCTTCCATAGCCGATGCAGAGCATGTGTGACATAGCTTTGAAAAGTGCCCAGGAATATTGTTCGAGCCAGAACGAGTCCTGCGAACAAAAACAAAGAACAACGTTTCGTAAAACTGTTAGTGCTCAGTTAAAACAAAAGAATGACAAGTTACAGTGACTTACCTGCAACTCGTTAATCGCCACCCAGGAGTTACTAGGAAATCCCTGAAGCATCGGTACGAGAAATTGCAGACAGCCACTCCAGTGGCCAATCAGTAGCATCATGCAGATCAAATTGAAGATTCGCATGAAGACCGAAGCCATGTTCAGGAACTGCCAACAAGAACAATGGGACATTAATCTTCTGTTGACATTCCTTTAATTCGGCCCCGCTCGTCACTCGGCCGGGTGACGAGCATTGGCTTTGTCGAGGCATCCGAAGCGCCGTTGCGTTGTGTACAGCAAAGAAGCGTGTATTGCGCGAAATTATAAACGATAACTCATAAATAATATACAATAAACAATAAACGATAAAATTATAATAGACGCTCTATGATAAACGATAAATAAACGAAACAGTCACCGAACAAATAAAAACAAAAAAACGATAACCATAACATGGGACAGGAACAAGATGGCCGACTGGAGGAGGAAGAGGAAGTAGGTTATGCATACAATTTTATTTATTCTTTAGGTAAAAAGGACATTTTCTCCTTCGGGAATTCGCGATTTTGATACCGCTCTCGTTACCGGGACAAACAAAAAAAAAAGAGGCACGCGACGAAGTCGTAAGGTGGGCGTCCACCAACTGTCTCGACATCCGGTGCGTGATGTGATCGATGCCCGAGTAAAAAAAATTATTATTTTCATACCACGATGTTGGGACCTTGTACTTCGACGGTGAATCCATGCTGTTGATATATATATATATATATTTTTGGTTCATACAACGTTCGCACATTTTCAAATTTTATTGGTTCAACTGACACAGGGGGTTTGCATGATGCGACATAACTGGACAGTATAAAAGTATAAGGTGGACACGCACGTCGATCTACATTACGCGAAAAGCTAACGTATGGGAAGAATCTAGAAGAAGAGAAAAAAAGAGAGAAAGAGTAAGAGTAAAGAGGGAATAGGTAACAGAGAGGACCGTGAGAGGAATAAAGAGAGAAAACAGGGAATACGGGCGAATAACTTAAAATACAAAATAGATAAAGGAAGACAACACTGGAACAAAACTCACAATAAGACAACATATCAATACTGGTGGTTGAAGGGGGGATTGGAAGATAAAGAGTGAGAGGAGGGTACCAGACAACATAAACAACATAAACAAGACACGTGCTGAAATCAGAATGACAACAAGGTTGTTTCTCTTCGATGCAGAATTCTCTATAGGCCAACTGTTGTATGTGGTCATAGTGTAAGACTTCCCTCAGACTTTTCGGGGTTGTTCAATCATACAAATGCTTTACGAATTGTCTAATTATAATTATGACGTTCGATTAAAAAAAAAAAGAAATTGGAACCAGCAATTATTGTACGAATCCATCGATCCAATCGTCCGTTCATTCATTCTAGTTTTCCATCAACCTCCATCTCCTCTCACTTCTCAACAGTCAACGGGATGATTGCAATGACATAAAAATGATACGACTGGGATCAGGAGAAAAGAAGCGACGAAAACTACAACAGCAACAACAACGGTTGTAATGTGAAGGGAAGACTCGATAATTGTCAGTAAAAGTTTAAATGTTAATGAATTGACAACCGACGCAAAGTCATCACGAACTGTCAGGTAGGGAAGGTTGAAGGAAAGTTGATGAATGAGTTGATAAGTAAGCATCAGGTAGGAGAAGAGGGGACTGCAGGCCGACTGGTAGGCTGGCTGGCTGGCTGGCTGGCTGACTGACTAGCAAGTAGACATGCACACAGCAAGAAGCAGGCAGACAAGCAAGTAGTAACAGCCAGATAGATAGTCAGACAGACGGCCATTGGAACGTGTCAATAGTAAGCAACAAGATTAAAAAGGTATTGATGAGAAGTTTAAATGACGTAATTTTTCAACACAACGGCAAATAAGAGGAAATATAGAAGAAACAACTCCTAACCTATCCGCAATCATATTTATCAGTTTTGAAGTTTAGCTTGTGATATATTTTATTTATTCAACATGATCTCATGTGTTGTGAATGAAGAACAACCAACAATGACAACATTAGACACGAGGACTTATGGGTTTATTGTCATAGACAGAAATGCTCCAGCAAGATTGTGACGTGATGTGACGTGGATTTTGATGCTACCAGACGTGACACGTGTTGATTTTGTGATACGTTGTGAATCCATGTCAAGTGATACGTTACCTGTAGCAGGCGAGACGAGCTCCGCGCAATAGCAATTAGATGCGATCATAAGCGTAATGTTGGCCACAGTGTTGAGCAAGTCGTCTGGACGGTGATAGCGAATTGGTGGTAGATTTTCTAAATGACAGCTAAATGGCTGAATGACGGCTGAATATTGGATAAGTCATCAGATGGACAAATGGATTGACGACGGATTCGTACATATATATATATGTATACGCCATATTGAATATAAGAAGATCCAAGAAAAAAAGTTACTACTGAATTCGCTTCCCTTAACCTCGTAACAAATTCATCAACAAGCAATCACGGTTTTTAACAAAAACAATGACAATTAATCATTGGAACAATTGTAATCTTACACACAGGGAACAAATGAATAAGACAAGAAATAGTATAGCGTAAATAAGCAGTAGCGGCGGGCGGCAACAGCAGTAGCAACAGCGGCGGTGTCATCAACAGCACGTTTAACAACAACAACATCAATGGTATTTGTAACATGAACATCAAATAATTAAGATGCAACGAGAATCATACAACATCGAGTAGGACTACAGCCTTGGCGACGGTTCTATCAATTGGGACGAGAACGACAACAATATCATCCTCATCGACAACAACAACATCAAAGACGACAACGGCAAGTGCTGCTATGAGTAGAACTAGTCGATACCAAGAAAAGCCAAAGGGGAACAGCCAGGTCCGCTAAATACAAGCTAGAAAAGAACAAGCGTGTGATCAAGGGTTTCTCTAAAAATATAAAAGATGGCGGTCGAGCTCGTTACACTGCTTCTGACGACAAGCGTTCAAGCTAAAGAGAGAGAGAGAGAGAGAGAGAACAAATCGTAAATGGTGGCAGGATAAGGAAGTCGTGGTGAGCAGCAGTGGCAAAGCCGAAAAAATACAAGAAAAAGAAAAATGGAGCGTTTCAAAATAAATCGCAGTTTAGGTATTCATAAAGGGTGAATTAAAAAGAGCTGCCAGACGGTGTGGAATGAGAGGAGGGCGCCACAGTGCTTAATCGCCAAATGAAAAATAAAAGGAAACAAAAAACAAAGGAAGTAGAAAGAGAGACGGAACAACAGTGGTAGGGCGTTATCGAGCATCCGGAACACGTTTTACGGACGGACACCGGCTCTGTTCACGGTGTTTTTACTCTGCCATTGTTCGTTATAGATTAAGCGGCACTGTTTTTTTTATCCCGTGCAATTATAGGCACGTGCAGCTGGAGCCATTGATGCGGAAAAGAAGCGATAAATGGAGAGAGACGCCCTAATTCGCGTGTCGGGTTCCTAATAAAACAATTCTACTACTATTTCATTTGCTCCCTTATACACCCCCAGCCCTCACCCCCTTTTCTTACGGTTAACGTCCGACGAAGAGGAAGACGCGTCATACCTCTTGCACGATAGTTTCCAAACTATAAAGAAAAAATACACGATTATAAACATTCCCCCTCCCGCCCTTTTTTTTTAATAAACTCGTCGTCGGACGTGAACTTTAACTACGTTCGAGGATTGATGGCGGTAGCAATGGTAATGACGATGGGCATTAGCGGTAGCACTAGCGAGAGAATTAGCAATTTTGATTTTACACTTTAAAAAGATAAAAGCATAACCTGTTGCAGCAAATGTTTGAGTAACGCTTGTAGTAATACGTCGGCACACGTATTAAATGCGTAGGCATAAATGGCCGAAGTTAAGAAAAAGCAGCGAGATCAAGACACGTGCTTACTGCGCATGCGTCTTTTGGGTAACAGCAGCGAATAGCAGAAAGCGAAAGTTTTCATTAAGTTTATCAACCAACAAGCCAATCAGCGTGCAGTAGCCCTTGCTTCCGCTGTCCTGACGACATGTGTCACGCTATAAATCCAGATACAGAAATTTCGAATGATCGAACGATGCCGTCGTAGAGGCAGGTCCGCGGTCAAGTCGTGTCGACTCGAGTCGAGTCATAGCGAGTCCATATAAATATATAGAGGGATTTGACAAAGAGGCACTTGGGGTTGGTTGGGGTTGTTGGTCGCCTAATACAATAATAATACAACTATCAAAGAGACCTACGACACAGCCTTTCTCTCTCACTATGACCGACGCTCGACGTACGACTTCATTTTTTTTTTTTTTTTTTTTTCAGACACACGAATCCCCATTCGAGAGATTTCTGCATATTTTAAGGACGAGGCTCGCGGCTGACGCCATTTCTTTGTCGCGCCAGTGGTTAACGGAAGACGAGAGCCTGCGCGTTTTTTGTTTCTTTTTTGCTAAGGGCGGGTTACCTTAAAAATAAGATCGCTTTTGCTGAAACCGGACTTCTTTTTATTCATATTTTCAGAGCTTAGGCGCCCCCTCCGCTCAGTGCGTTTTTTTTGTAGGTTCTGCAATATCTAGAAACAAAAGAAAGCCGGGACATAGCAAGACGTAGTAAGAAAGAGGACAGGTTGTAGCAAGTAGTACTAAGTAAGAGTGAGAGAGAGAGAGAGAGAGAGAGAGAGAGAGAGAAAGTATAGTATAGTATGAGTAACGAAGAGAGATCGATTATAGACTGAGAGGTACGATTATTTTTGTGATATTTGTGAAAAAGAGAGAGTGACAGATATAGATATATGACAATGGCAATGGCAATGGCTGTTGCAGTCGTAATGTTGATGAGATGTGAGAGAGTGGTAGTAGATAGTAGTGTAATAGCGGTGGTGATAGTAGTGACAGTATAGTAGTATATAGTAGCAGTGATAGTAGTGTTAGCAGCGGTATATAAGATAAAAATGAGCAGAGCCACTCAATGAGTAGGAAGTCGTGCGACAAGACTGATAACAGATTGTGTGATACGATTGTGATGATACGGACATAACGGGAAGATTAGTACGAGAGACGTCATAATAGGCAAAGACAAAGATAGAGAAGAGCGTAAACAGTTAAATAGTGAAACGAAGCTGCAGTCGCATTCGTTTTTTGCATTCTCAATTGGCATTCGAGAGATATCGATATATCGAATGACAGACGGGCAGCAGAGGTAAAATGGCGCCCATCAGCAAATCAGTAGTTCTCCTTCTCCCTTTCAAATATAATTATTAAAAAAAAATGTTTCAAATTTCAAAAATCATTTAAAAAAATTTTTTTTTTTTTTAAATCGCAAAACTGTCACGTTATTTCCACGTGGTTTACTATTGGTACTGTATGGGTATCTGTCATGACTTTGGTGACTTCCTAACATGTATCCCGGTCACGATCTGGGACCCGAAGAAGAATGACTTGTCGGATGTGACGTGGACGTGGACATTGGAATACGGAAGTTGCTGTGTAAGAGAAAAGTAAGATACGAGAAATTAAAAATGGCGGTCGCAAGGGCATCGCTTGGCACGGACAATGTGACGATAAATCAGAGTGTTTTGTGATGACTGTGACGACAGAGGGATACGATGACAGCCGTATGACAGGGATCGATAAATGATCGATGATTAATGTGAAAGAAGAAAACATACATCGAACATGATCGATATGATTCACATCATCAATAGCACGGGCACAATGGGGCTGTCAATTAATTCACATGTGGACCATACGTGTATGGTGTTTACGTCGAAAAAAAAAACAAAAAAAAAAACAAGAAAAAAAAAAGATCACAAGCAGGCAGCAGACAGACAAAACCTACACGATCGGCCGATAACTTACCACGATCTTTCGTCGCTTGCAAACTCGTTCATGTCAAAGTACACGTTTCGTACTACCAATCGTGCTTCGACAAAAAAAAACTTTTCAGTCATCAACATTATCATCAATCGTCAACACTCGATTCCTGACAGTCTCAAGCGCCATGATGAATCATCATGAACCATTGACAGGGACATGACCATGTTTACCAAACCACAAACCCACGATATCACGGCTACCGCTACGACTATTATCAGACTACTGTAATAAATATTTATATGACTACCATTAAATCACCACTACTTTCTATGTCATAGAGTGTCAACTGTGCTTTTGCTTTGACACGAGGAAGCTTGCAATCGAGATTCAAATATAGTAGGTAGCACACGCTTCTTAGAACCTAGTTGCACACACTTTTCATCTAATTCTCGACGTACATAAACAACACATCACCATCAAACCGTTCGCAAGTGCATTGTCACAAATTCTTTTTGCTATTTTGAGTGATACGTGGATCCATGAGCAAAAATTTTATCTTGCCAACGCATATAAGACGCATCTGATCTCGTCTCCATTAACAAGGACTGATCGTGTTCTCCAAACTTTCTCCCACTCACTCACACGTGACAATTGACTCCACTCTCATTTCACTCTCGCTTTTTCTATCTCTTATTCAAGTATCCACCATGATGATCCACGTGGCACGTCGCATAGCCTAATCTACCGTACGACTGTTCGCATCACGTTATTAATACTTTTCTCACTCTCGTGACGGCAAGATGCTATCAATCTGACCAAGAGCTTTTGCGCCACGAACGATAACGCGAATCGCCACCAGACTGACTATTCAGACTCGTGACTACTACAACCAACATGAACAACCGTGACGCTACGGCCATCCGATGACACAGTAAGGATTGTTTGATAGTTGAGTAATAGGTAGGACGGTAACAATAACAACTTGAACAATTTTGACTACGACTAGGACTTAAGTGTTAGATACGAATGCATGATTGAAGGGTGAGGCTGGGAGGGGGAGGGAGGGGTTATACAACAAATATTTTATGACAACAGTGATATTGATCATCGATGACTGTTATGAAAAATTGTCTCGAGCTCTTGATCAGATTAACACGTTTCAGTCGTGTGATAATAAGTTGTAAATAATAGCGACTTTCGATGACAAAATCTATGCACGCTTCACTATGAGAAAAATCATATTAATGAAACAACGACAGTAACGATAATCATCTAGCATAAATAGGTGACACATCAAATTGAGGTTAACGAACGAACGAACGAACGAACGAACGAACGAACGAACGAACGCTTGAATCAAGAAATTGGCATTTGGCCTTTGATTTGTGCATTACTCTAGGCAGGGCAGAGGCACACCTTGCTGGTTCGGTCAGGTTGCGGCGGTGTTGCCCGACGCTCGTAGTGCCTCTCCGGCTGTTGGTAAAGGGGTATCTGCAAATCCATTCGGAAAATGGCGTTGCAACAGGCAGTCGATCACGATCTCGATCAAATCTTGATCGCTCTCTCATTCTCAGATCATGATAATAATAATCCATTTACTTGACAATGACCTTGTCAGGAGCACAGAGGACTTTATGGGCGCGCGCGCACACCTACACGCAACCGTACAGAGACACTCGGTCACGCTCGCACACACACACGCGTACTTATCATACAAATACAAAAAAAATGTATGTAAAAAAGATAAGCGCAAGAAGAGAATTTTGAGAAAAAAAATTGCAGCGACTTCGCTGCAGGAGCAGGTAGTACAAGGAATGAGAGCCGGAAAGGAATTCGGATCTGATAAGAGAGGAGGAACAAGAAGAAGAAGAAGAAGAAGAATGAAGGTGTGAAGCATAAGAAGAAGAAGCACCGGAAGTAGACTCGAATATCTATCAGTGTCACTATATCTGTATCCTGTGTGTATGTGTGTGGGTGCGTGAGCGATCGTGTGCACGTGTGAGTGCGCCGCACATATATATATATATATATATATACACGTGGTGTGCATGAACGCGAGCGATTAACAGGTTGAAGTATCCAATGAACGATTAGTTCGTTGATCCTGTCGTGGCACCTTCGCTCAATCTGTGACGTAACACGTAATACAAAGGCGACAGGAAGACGTCTCGTACGTGTCTCACGCGTGGCTCAGACACTTATATGACTAGTAGTGGTTACAATGATAATCCATGCCACGCGTTGGCGTGTATCATCATCAATCACCCAGGTAGAGAATTAATTTTCATTATCCCCCTCTTTCTCCTCCTGCTTCAGCACTTGTCTCCATCACTCGCGTATGATCAACGTCTACAGGTCGTCTCAGACGATGATAAAAGCGCGTCTCCGCGGTCTTATATATGGGTGTCAACCTAACGTAGGTCAGGAGCGTATGTACCTGCGAAGATCTAGGGTCGTGTAGGTACCGAAGTTGCTCCTAGTGCACAAGGTGGATACAACGTGGACAGACTCATGGATATAGATTGATAATTGTATAATATATAATCATTCTTGGCACTCGATTTGGCGATAAAAATTTGGCCCGCCAGGGGCATGGGAAGTATAGGCGAAGACTTCCTATCAAAATTCAATTTTAAGATCAGCCGGACTTCAGTCTGAAGATAGACTATTACCGTTGGACAATAAGACAGTGTTGTTTATTTATCCATCGACGTTGTTTGGCTTGTTTGTTTTATCTGTTTTGATTGGGTCGTTAACTCCAGACGATGTAATTCGTGGACTTGGACTGCTCGTATTGTTTAGTTTGGGAATGATGGAGATAGAGTGAGAGAGAGAGAGAGAGAGAGAGAGAGAGAGAGAGAGAGAGAGAGAGAGAGAGAGAGAGAGAGGAGTAAAGAGGGTATAAGTACGATAAGAGTGACGAGGACGACTGTATTGGTTTAAAGAAGGCAGTCAAAATCCTCCACGAATTCTGATTGGCTTTTCCTGGCTCGCGGGGGGTCAATCACTGTTTCTCCATTATCGATTACGAATCCTCGCTCTGATCTGAAAGGTACGTGGCCACGTGTGACATACGACGTTAAGGTGATACTTACATAGACTTCCTCCCACTGTGAGACGTATCGCACGAGTCTCGAGAGTCGCAGGAGCCGGACCAGGGAGAGAAGCTTCGCCAGCCGGAGGATCCTAAGTGCACGACCTGCATGAAGGATCTGGAAGGACTCGCTGAAGTCCTGGAACTGAATAAGATCAACGAGATCAGACAATTGACAAATCCCACAAAGAAGACACGTACTACTTGGATAGACTTGACTTACCAGCCAATTTAAGTATGTAGCCAAGCGTGTCATTCCTAATCCTTTCTATGGTAATCACTTTTTTACATACTTATAAGTGTGTTAGTTTTTATGTTGGAATACGTGAGAAGAACAACACACGTGTAAGTCTTGAAAAGTTAAAAAAAAGTTAAGTAAAATTACCATAAAAAGTTTTGGGAATAACACACTTGGTTTTACAATGTTATTATGTTTTTGTTAATACATGTTGTGGAATTCGAGATTGGCTCACCTGATTAAATATGAGAAATATATAGTCTAACGGTATCGAGGAGATGAGGTCCAAAAAGAACCACGTTCTGAGGTAGTGCTTAGCAATGAGTTTTGGGTCTAGTATCACTTGCTCTGCGTTGTCCTGTTGCATTATGCCTGAGAGGAAGAGAGAGAGAGAGAGAGAAAAAGAGATTAATTAATGAATTCTGTATACAGACATTTATAGAAAGATGGATATGATATATCAAATGAAAATCCAGATTAAAGTATATTCCCGGCTGAACGAATCATATGTCGTTACGTTGCAAATGCAGTTTAATGCACAATGATTTCATCGACGATGCGACTCGTGACCCAATTTCACGTTTGTCCTAGTCAAACGCGCTTCAAATTAATCCCCGGACAATAACGAAATGTCAAGAGGTCAGGAGGGTCCCCAGTGCGTCCAACAATGATGTTATTGTACCTTTAATATAGCCCCGGGCAAAGTCTTGAGAAACCACAGAGGAAAGTTACTCCTGAGGTTTCTTGAGTTTGCCATTTTATTTTTTATTTTTTCATCCAAACGGATGTACTCACCCGTTCTGAAGTTGACGACGATGTCAATGAGGAAGATAGTGTCGGACAGACAGTTGAAGGCTATCCACCGAGTGCTGAGGTCGTCGTTGAAGAAACTAATGGCCACTGGCAAGATTATCAGATTAGCGACCAGCAACAGCAACATGCATAGGTCCCAATAAAATCTGTGGGCATACGTAAAAGATCATATTTAATATGAGTCACGGTGAGCTATGAGCTATCATCTGTTTTCAGAGTTTTGTTGTTTTTGTTTTATCGCTGACAAAATGGTCAGATGTCACAATGAAGAACAGCAACATTCATACTTCTCAATAAAGCCTGTAGGCACCCAGGAAAGATCATTGTCACTTGTAGTACTAGTGAGCTATTGCCCTATTGTCTCATTTGAGCCATTGAGATATTCCTGGATTGTTCGGCTTTAATGGGTCCGGTTGAGCTAGCTTCGAGACAGCATTGGCCCACTTTTCAACCTAATAACGCTGCTACATGCTCAGCCAATACGCAGAAGTATCCAGTAAGCGCGAAGGTTCCTGGTTGCACTTGTTCCTGTCTAGGTATAGTACGTACAACAAGGTACAGTGCAGTATAGGTGCAGTGCAGTATACGTACAGGTATATAGAAACGCGAGACAATATAATTATCAGGGACAGAAAAAAAAAAAAAAAAAACGCAATGGAATTAAAATGGTATCGGAGTAAAGCCGGAAAAAAAAGATCTCCAACTTTTTGCGACTATTCGCACTGTTATGGTTTTTGAGTATTTGTGGTATAGTGCATGAATTTTCCTTTTATTCTCTCTTTAAGCTCTTCCGTATTCTTTTTTTCTTTTTTGCTCATTGGCCGTGACCGTAATGCATCAAAGAATCGTGACGTCCCTCGGAAAGTGTCTGCGGTTCTCGCGTCGGCGCTTCGACAACGACGCAACGACACAAGTAGCCGCGACGCAATCTCAGTAAAGAAGCCCGGGTTTAGAGTCAACAAATTAATCAATCTTCGCTCAGCAATAACATTTGGTCGTTAGATTTCTGCGTGGCGTACATAAGACCAACTACGTCGCTGACTGTATCAGCATTATCATTATTCAAACCCAAACAAAGCAGTCTCGTTAAACAACAAATACAACCAAGTGCTTTTATAGTTCAAAAGCATAACAAAAAAAAATGAGTGATTAGAGCGCTCAACGACAAACTTCTGTATACGTAAATAAAAATGGTACGCGTGCCCGTGAACAATGGCGTCGGCGTCGTACTTGAGAACGACAGAGAATCTGGTCGGACTCGTTCGCTTCATTGTCCTCCGCCTCGAGGATGTTCTGACGTAACAACCCTCTCTCTCGCTCTCAATGAGCAATCTCATACAAACTATGAAGCTCCAAGTTCTTTCATTCACCGTGTACCGCAGATGCAACTCGTAGGGACGTAGGGGACCAGGGCGAGGAGTCACTAAAGAAAACATAACGATTTCAGGAATCGCATTGGAACGTGGAAGATTTCACGGTGGGCGTAGGTCATGGTCGTGAGCGTGAGCTATACAGCGGTCTGGTATCATTTAACGCTGGAACGAAGCCGTATTAATTAATTAAGTCATATTAATTGCGCCCCCATTAGATTCATGGTTCAGTCGGTAGCTCGCGCGTCCTACCACGTTCCTCTACCGCCCACCTACCTCCATTG
Source organism: Hartigia nigra (assembly GCA_031001745.1). Taxonomy (NCBI): domain Eukaryota; kingdom Metazoa; phylum Arthropoda; class Insecta; order Hymenoptera; family Cephidae; genus Hartigia; species Hartigia nigra. The sequence continues at coordinate 250,054 of JARPRG010000480.1, read as the reverse complement.
GCTTCCCCACCACTCGCGCTCACGCGTTTTCAGTTTACGAGCGTCGAGACGCGGGCGCCGTTAATTGTCATTGCTACAATGAGAAAAAAAAACAAAAAGAAGCAATACGAAACACAACGCCGCATTGAGCCTCGTCTACATTTTCCATTCCAGTGTTATGGCTCTCTTGAAGTCATTTGCTCATTCCGTAGGAAAAGTTCAAGTTTGTTCATTCCGTAGAAAATCCAGCAGTATACGAAACGCTAGCGTCGATACGCGTGGCTTACGAAGAAATTTCAACAGACGTTTTTGGCGATTTTTTGACCATCTGTTTTTGGCCATTATCGTCAAGCATTCTGACGCACGAAGATTCGAGATATATTTTGTTTCTTGTTAAGCATTCCAAGATAAAGGGGTACTCGAAATTCTTCCCGGGAACGACACATCAAGTACGATCATGTCGAAATTCTAATGGACACATAAAAAAAGGCATGTATCAACAACACAAGGAATCTTTATCCTCCTGACGATATTTAAGCATCGCTAGTAGTGTCTCTTATGACGTTGCAGATAACCCAGTCTAATCTCACATCACTAACTAGCATATGATAATCCCCGGAATGAAATAAGAATCGCCATTGCTTTGTTGGGAGCATTTAAAAAAATTTGCATACATGCAAGGACAACTCGGTAGAATTTTTCCAGCTAAAACATACGGAAGGCACATGTTAAAAATACCCAAATAAGAATAAATCATCGATAACGGATGGATCCCCGTGTACAATCGCAATCGAAGCAGAAAGAAGCGTCGTAAACGAAGTCGACCGTCGAAGATCAGAAATCAACCGGTTCAAATTGTCCAAGGGCTCGTTCGACTATTCCCCGTAATTACGTAGTTTTCAAATTTAAACAATGGTTTCCTACCGGTCACCAACGCGTGTAAGCCAGCACAGTCCGATTACGCAATAAACGCTTGTAGTACACTCAGGCATCGCGGCAGTGACACGGAAGCACAAACGATCCACCATCACGTATCTCGACTAGTACTTGGCTGGAAACGATAGAGCTTGATCCGTCGATCTCAGGATCAGTCGATCTTGCACGAGCCACAATTACCGTAAGCTTGCAAAACGCAGTTGGCACTTATATGAAAAGAGGCCTATAAGAAAATGGCACTCTGCATGGATCCGCTTGGGAAAGACGTTACCGTTGATGCAGCTGGCATTTCTTTAAGTGATACGCGATACGACACGATCTTGGATCAAATTGTATCAACTATATATATACATTACAATGGACCGTCGGTTTCAGTGCGCTATGATTGTATCGTTAGCGAGCGATACTAGAAAATGGGTGAGCGACGAGGAGGGTAAGAGGACTGGGTCGTGTCACAGTGCAAGTGCCCAATGTACAGTATAGACGCAATGACATATGTAAAATGCATAGAAGACATGGTGCATAGAGAGAGGCTGATCTAGTAAGGTCGAGACCAAGCATCCAGACAGACGTTCATGACGTGCGGACACCAGGGCCCACCAGTTGAACGCATAGCCATAAAATGCCTGCGAGGTTGCCTGCCTGCCTGCTTGCCTGCCGACACCAATAGCCTCCGGGCTTAATCGAATGATTATTCTGAGATTATTCCTCGAGCCTTCCGCGACTAAAATAAACGCTCAACGACACACGCCACTGGTGAGCGGTTTCTATGGCTACCGATTACTACCGACTTTGTAAGAGGGCTCTTTTCGTATGCAAGTTATGCTCACAGGGCATCAGTGATAAACGATAGGGGCCGCTGAGCGAGGAAAGAGAACGGTAATACAAATATACTAGCTTGTGGCGCCACTCGGTCCACCATCCCCTTTTGTATTTTTAGCGATGCCTAAAGCTCTGTTCGAGAGAGACCGGGGAGGGGGGAGAGAAAGAGAGAATGTACTATGACGAGGCGCGAAGCGTGGCCGTAGAGTCAGTAAATCATGTTCTATTGGATAATTACGGCTTAATGGAATCTGTCACGGTTCCCAGTGGTACACGCGATAACTGCCGCGTTTAACGTGTCATTTTCTGAAAGCTCAAACCGGTAAGAAACAAACTGTGAGAATTGATGGTTTTTCTTTGAGTGAACTTTCTTTGTTATGATGTTTTTTTTTTTTTATTAATATACAATAATCCCCGGTTGCTGTACCAAAGTTTGACATCTTTTGTCTTTGCTTCGTCATTCTTTGTCTCCTTCTACACAATTCTTCCCCTACCCCTGCTGACTCCTCCTCATCTATAATCATCCCTCATACCTCGGGCAACTACGTCAATTAAACCCGCTGCAATTTCATTGACCTGTTCGCGACACACATGCCAGCATAACGCTGCCCCACCACGCAGAATGCTGTAATTTCCTACAGAGTCCACTGTGAGCAACGCATAAGGACGCTTCAACTTATTAATCGACGTATCGAACGTTAAGTTCAGTCAGTTTGTTTGAAACCGATTGGTCATTGGCAATGGTAGTTCACGAGGTACGTTAAATCGCTCTCTTTCCTATTATTGGATATTTCCTGGACTGAATAAAAAATGAAGAGAAAAAAATGTATAAAATTGCGCAAAATCAACATCTACAGTATATCGTATGACGAAGCAATAAGAATTCGTCTAAAATGACTAGCAGGAAGAGCGCGACTTACGAAGTCCTCAGGAATCGCCCACGCTAGAGAAAAATTCTTTCCCGTTTTTATACTTAACGGGAGGACTTTATTATGAGACCGAGAGGGAGAGAGAGAGAGAGAGAGAAATTGATCAGGAGAAACGGAAGTTCTAAGTAAGTTTTGTCGGAGAGCTCAAAAAAGACGTCCCGAAGAGTGGCGTT
>JARPRG010000480.1:192362-238778 GCA_031001745.1 Hartigia nigra | reverse complement strand
CCACCGCCACCACCGTCTCTTCCTTCTTTTCCTGGACCTTCTGTTCATACACTTTCAATCCCATTGACCTTTCTATCCTCTCCTTTTACGGGAACCTCCTCTTGCTTCCTCTCGCCGACAAACACACCTGGGCTTAATGCTGTTTTCTCGACATGCCTATAAAAGGGTTACACGTAGTTCTCGTGTCTAGATCTCGACTTTGACCTCGACCTCGGCCTCCCACAGACTCGATCGTTCGTTTTTATTCCTCTTCTGGTTATGAAACTCTTAGGGCGATCAACCGCCCAGCAGATTGGTCAGGATCCTTCGCGTTTTGTTCGCGCACTTTCGTAATATATTTCTGAATGACATATTAGATAATTTTTTTTGTCTTAATACCAAAATGAAAGAAACCTTGATCAGAGTTAATAGTTCCTCGTCCCGTTTAAGGATCTAATTTTTTATGCATTTTTTTTAACCAATCCTTTTACCACGTGTAGGACGTAACTTGGACAAGATAATTAATGTATACATTTTTCTAGATTTTTGGTAACGATGCCCAAAAGAGGAACGTCTGATCAGCCTTGATTGACCCAAACGATGATGAGTTCAGGTGGGCAGCTAATCACATGGAAAGAATATATAAGGAGGTAAGGATGCCAATAACGATCCAAACCGATTTAATGATGATGGCGTCCTCATGACCGTTTCACGTTTCTTCAAACGAATCGTTCACGTCAGTTCTCGTCGAGTGTCTTGTTGAGATTCGATGCACGTCACTGAAGAAGTGGTCGGGCGTCACACCGCCAATCGAGCGTCGTGAGCCAAGAGTGGAAAACCGAGAGACGTAAAGAATGTAGATCCGTAAATCGTTCCGCCAATCCGTGGCAGCACTGAGCTTGCGCAATCCACCCGACTGCCTGGAATAATTCAGCGACTTGATCGGCCTACGGAATCTTGACGTAATGCAATTTTTAAAAGGCACGCAATGTTGTACATATGTGAACACATCAATTATGGGTGGTCACCGTGTTCTCGTGCCATTGCTCCACCTTGACCGTCTCATCCAAGTTCTCGACCTCGGCCACCTCCTCGTCCACCTCAGAATAATACGTGACATTATCCAATTATGATTAAGCTCTTTCTTAGTCCTCTTTTGACACTTCTTCTTCTTCCTCTTCGGTCCGATTGTATCAGTGTTCAGACTTCTGTTGTTCAGGTACTGTTCCAGAAGCTCAGCAGGAACCTGACGAGCTCAAAGCACGCCAAGTCTTTTCCGTCTCTCCCACGTAGGGACGGATCGATTTCGTGACCGTCACCGGTCGTAGCTCGAGGTCACGGGGTGAGAAGGTGGAATGGTAGGAAGGTGGATATCCAACAAAGCATAAATGTGCGTCAATGGTATGAACATTGGTAACCTTGTTTCTTCACGATTAGGTGACTGTTACTCATCACAGCTTCTGACTTCAGCACTTTGAGGTCAAGTTTGATTCTAATTATTGAACTTGACAGTTTCCGGCGTATCAGCGGCACGCTGGGAATTCATCCAACCACCGGATGCCTCCATGGTGTGACTTGAATCCAAAGCCTTTTCAGAGGAAGCCATATCTTTTTTTGACTTCTCAACTTCCCTCACTGGCACACACTCTTCCTGTCTTCTAGCACTCCAACGACTTTGACGACTTCAGCGAGCATGTTCCTCCTGGAACATTTTTATGAATGTTTCTGAATCCTCAGGTGTGGTCGGTAGTTCAGCCGGCGTAACGCGACGATCCAAACCCTTCAAGTCAGCCTAGATATTCTCGGGGTATTCGAGGAGCCGCTGGTTCGGCGATTGCGCTCTACGTAGACTATGCTACCTCGTGAACAAGGGAGGTTGGTTTCTGTCCTTCTTCCACATATCGATCGAGCCTCGTGTTCACGGAAAAAGGAAAGTTCACAGATCCCATAAACATCATCGTCAAGAATAGCCAAGATCGAGATCGCTAGGGTATCGCATCGTCATCACGAAGAATTCACCAGTGAACGAACGATACCTCAAACTGTCCTAGAAGTCGATGAAACTTTTGAGCCATGAGCTATCATTCCATTCAACCCTTAATGAGGTATTTGAGCCATCAGCATTAAATTTCTCAAATTTACCAACAATCTTCATAACACTTGTTTTATAATTTCGACCAGGTACTTCCTGAACAGATTTTTTCTGTACATCTGTTTTTGAATCTATCCGCTACGTGGCGCTACTGTCGATCAATCACGAGCTTGACCTCAAGCTCCAGAAGGAAATCGTGCTCGGCGCAAGTTCCTCCCTCTGAAGGTACTCACCCTCATCCTCGGTGTTTTGCCCCAATGAACTCTAGCGAAGTGATCGGTACCCGCTACACGATGGCAGCACTGGTTAACCAGCATCAACGCTAACCACGGCAGGCACGTCAACTAGCAAGTAGCTCGAGTGGAATAGTGTCGCGACGTATCGGACCAACAGAGTGCGAATGAAGTACAAATAAGAAAGAAAAAAAAGCATGTATTGCTGCAGCCACATACTCCAAATACGTCATAAGTCGACGTGCAGAAAAATAATCAATCCTTGTTTTTCTCTTTTCTTCGTTCCATTTCTCTGTTATACCAAAGTACGTTCTACTCAACTACTCAACTTCTACAATCTATATTTCAACTATTGTAGCGAGTTATCGAGCTTCCAACGAGCAATTCCTCTCAGCCTCCCTACTACCAACAGGCATTCCCTCAATGTCGCTCAAAAAACATTTGTAAGTGCGCCACGCGATTAATTAATCCCAGGGTCGTTCTCACTTTGCGGCATTCCGAGTAATATTCAAGCATTATTCTTATACATAAAGTGAATACAACTTACAATGAGAATGGCCAAGAGGTTTCAAGCTTCCTGGACGGAAGTTGCTCGCACTTTGTGCCATTTGGATTCCCGACTCCGTGACAACTACACCAAACAAACGTTCGTTAGGTTAGGTTAGTCCCGCTGCTCAATTACTCTATTCGGCCGTGAGGGCCACGATGATAGGTTCTGATGATAGAAAATTAATGTCATGAAGGAAAGAGCTTACAACTTCCTGTTACACAATGTTACAACCTCTACACGCACGAATCCGTTCAATTTGCTTTTTTCTCCTACAATTCCTAAGGTCTCGACCTCAGTGTAAAAAAGTTTACAGTCTACGAAACCAATTGACCGATGAACCAATTGATCAATGATCCATGCTCGTGGCTGACTGTAGCTGCTTCTTTTTCTTTTCAGAAATAATCTCAAGAATCCAGTCAGCCGATCCCACCCACTCACTCCCAATTCCGTGGCAGACGTGTGTCAACGGTAACTATACCGGAAGAGGGTTTCTCGAGTGATGCTTGTGAAAGCATTGTCTGGCATAGAGTACGTTTGACCTTCTCCTACATATCGAGTGGATATGAGCCATGAGCTATGAGCTTCTACGATTTGCGACCTAGCTCTTCTTACAGACCAACCAACGCAGCAGCTGCATGAGTTATCAATGAAGGACCTCCTTATGAAACATACGTGGTATGGCTACCTCTATTATCCTCTGTCAAAAAGGATCTCTCTCGAAAAATCTCGATTATATGAATACACAATATATATATACACACATACATCCAGGCATATCACTTATCATACTGTATATCCACTCATGAAATGCCAACCGGCTCTTTGTTGACTAGAAGCATACTTAAAACATTTCGAGGTCCATCCAATGAATTCTCTTTCTGTCTCTCTCGCACGAGCGGTCTCCCTTGACCCCTTGACCCGGCTCACGACACAACTGGGACATTGCGCCAGTTCGATATACCATCCCCATCCATCCTGTAACCTGGCTTCCTGAACGATATAACCAGTTGCCATCTGGAAAAAGAATGCTTTTCTCCTGTCACCTTTGCGAACGATGCCTGAGGCTACTGTCACTTCCTGCTACCCTTTCTGTTTGGCTTTTGAGCTTTTAAAAACACGCTGCTTACTTTGGCTCAAAAAGACACGCGTGTCTCTGACGGAACGTGGCGGCAACTGGATTCGGTATTAGTGTCTACACGTGGATGAAGATATTTGACTTTTAGAGTTCCTGTTCATCTAAAGGAAAACAATATTGACAAAGCGAGTATGCATTACGCGATTATGTAATGCGTATTATTGGAGCTGAAAGGACTTACCTCTTTCTGGGTAATAATCGGACGCGTATTACGTGCGCTTCGTGGTACTTTCACCAATTGCCCAATTTCTTTGAATGACTTGAATACCAAGTACTCGTGCAAATAAATTTGCACTTATGCATATATGCATATATTGGAAGAGCATTGATATTTTAAGTTATTACATGCAACTTCAATATATATATATATATGAACAATACATAATGTAACCTATCTATGTAGATACAATCAATGCAATAAAAAAGAGGAAGAGTACAAAGATATTCTTTATAGTTACTACTTGCAAGTGACTCTGGGCCGTAGACGGGCCAACTGACTGATTGGCCAATTGGTTGACACATATACAAAACCTTTGACTTTTGCGTAAAAGAAAAAAAAAAAGAGTAAAATCGAGTAAAAAACGTTGGAGAGACTGTAAGACAAAGAAATAATATCGGGACAATAAAAAGAAGACAAGTGTACAATGACTGGCAACAAAATCGAATGAAAGGGAAAAAAAGGGTTAAGTAGTAATACCGAAGTGTCATGCAACAGTGTACAACAATAAATGAACAAAAAAAAGAACGACTGCGCGTGCGCTTACGTGACAATGACAATGAATAATATAATGATGCATGTTTGTGCAAATCTAAATAATAGAAAGTGAGACGGACATAGATAGATAGATAAGTACAAGATGAAAAAGAGAGAGAGAGACGAACAGAGATATAGACAAAGATAAATAGAGAAACACTGAACTCGTAAATAGTAAAAGAGACAGTCAAGAGAGTGATTGTATAGTGAAAAAAGAAAGAAAGAGAGAGAAAGTGTCAATGTATCCTACTGTTTTGAGTGTGTGGCGTTGGAGTGGCCGGACGTCTTGATATTAGTCCACCATCCCTACCAACACAATAACACTGTTATCAGAGTTGTGAGCTGAAGCATGATAAAGAAAATAAAATTAACAGGACTGTCGTGTATTGTCTGTTGAAGCAACATAACCATAACAAAGTTCCATCAACTTCGATACAAATACATCGAGCGATAACGAAGCGGTTTGAAAATTGCGTCATCGGCCATTGCGACGACGTCACTGTGACGTTTCACAATATCAAACACATATAACTAGAGACGAGTCTGTATGAAGGGTAAATCCACCAGTAATTGAACATCTTAAGGAACGCCACCAGTGAATGGACACCCGTATTAAAATCACTATATATAGATATAATTTGCGTGAACGTCTCCTGTTTACTGGTGGAGCCGCCCTATTTCCTTTTTTTTTAGTAATAATTTTCACCATTTGGAAGAGAGACTTGACCAGAGAATATAAGACAGACAGACAAACAAACCAACAGAAAAGGGGAGCATTATTAGTCGAGCCCTGTTCTAGTCTCGTACACAGATGGCAACACCGTCGACAAAACTGATACAGACTAATAGAGTTTGGAGGGCTTTTCGAGATGGCTGCGAGATGCTAACCTCGACAGAGATGACTGAGATACGAAGCTGTGGCATATTATACGAAGTCAACTCCTGCCACTTCACCTACTCGTCCCTTTCTCTCTCTTTCTCTCTATCTATCTCACTCTGCCTCTCTCCCTCTCTCGTTCCTACTCGGCCCATTGCCAAGGCGCTGCCAGAGCACTCTTCTTCTTCTTCCTCTTCTTCAGCTCTACTTTCTACCTCTCTACCCCCTTCCTCGACTTTCAGCCACTTCCTCTTAATCTTCCTCTTATTCACGATGAGGTCGTACCACGTACGGCCGTCGCAAAAGCGCCGCGGCACGTGATAGCTACAGGCCAGACATACGGCCTTTTTCCAATGAAATGGCGAGTGCCAAAGAGATTTAGGCCGTTGATTTTAATCGGCTCGAGGGACTCGACCATTCAGCAGAATTCCAGCGAATGCTCGCAGAACTGTGGTACGTAAGTGGCACAGTGTCCTGTGATGTCACAGCGAGGTCATAGATATACGATAAAGGACTGCATAGGTCAGTTTCGAGGATAAATATTATTATTGTAATTCGATGACTTCGGGATCATGATTCTCCAGAGAGGTAAGAACGATCGAAGGTGTAAAACAGCGATCGAGGTCGAAAAGATGGCCGCGGAGAGGTGCTGTGGGACCTCGAGCGCAACCCTAGTGCCACACCACTACAATATGGGTCAGTTATCGATTGCACTCCACCCCTCTCCCGGCCGTCTTGCTGCTCTCCTCACCCACGCAATCACATCCCAACACGGTTCCCTCTTTCTCTTTCTCTCTCTTGCCACACATCCATACAGTCTCACTCGTTCTCTCTTGGCTTCTTAAGAATGGATGCCTGATCGCAGATTGGCGCGTCGGATATAAAACCCGTCATTATCGACGTAGGCCGGAAGATCATCAACAGTGCGGACTAATGAGTCAATGGGTCAATGGGCAAATGAGGTAAAGGACGCCAAGAGTAATGCAATGGGGGCTGATCGTGACATGGAATCTTTTATAGGGGTGGAAACACGAGGTCGTTATGGGGCGAGGGAACTCGGTTTCAGCATCCGCGAAAAGCTTCGATGTCTGTTTCATGTGTACGTCGAGACGCTCAAGCGTTGTCGAATCAACGACTTTTGTCTTAAGAGTCTACTCTCCGTGGATTTTTGGATTTAAGCTCTGATTATTGTGTCTATGACGAAGACTATGGCTGTGACGAGCTGATGATGTCGCTATCTCACTGAATGAACAAACAAACAAAATTGCCGGGATAGCACATATGTTACTCTACTGCGCGGTAGCTATTTTTCCTTTGTCTTTTTTCTTCTTGATAATTAATAATTCTAAATTTTTAAGTAAACAGAGTGAAGAAGAGAGAGAGAAAGGGAGGACAGTCTGTACCACGTGTCAACGGTACTCGAATTTTGGATTCATCGAATCAAAAATTAATGTATCTATCTTCTAATTAGATAATTAAATAAAAATGATTGTCACTAATTAAGTCAGATGATTATTGGTTTTTTGACAACATGATAAGGATTTAGGAAAAAAAGAGCATTCGTTATTGCTAAATCGTAGCTCAGCCTTACAATTACACGTAGACACGTGTGCTCATAGACAGGCGAATTTTTTCTAAGCAGAATTTTTTTTTTATGTTTGTTTTCAATACATGAATGCTACCCACGCTGTTACTGATAGCCGGCGATAACAATAGCTGACACGTATTATGATAATGCATAGGCGCGTAACCGCCGGCAGTGTTATGTATTAAGGATTTAAAATTTTTTTCTCGCGCTTCCGACAAAAACCGACGAAAAAGCTAAAACGGCTAAGCGTTTCTTTCATCCCTCTGAAGGTGTCTCCCAGGTTTTAAGTGCGATCGATTAAGTTCGCTCCAGTAAAAAAGAAGAGCCGAGGGCACCGATGCATTGTTTCGCCGTGAAAAGAAATGAGAAAAAAAAGAAAAAATTCCTGAAAAAAAAAGGAAACCGTGTGAAACGAAAAAAAAAGATAAGCTGCGAATATCAAGATAAAAGTGAATAGTACATAACGCGTGTGCGGACACGTGTGTATATGTTTTCCGTATCAAAGCAGGGCTGGTACATATAGAGGTAGATGATAACCTAACCTAATGTTAAGGTGCGATACATCCTGTGCATCTCTATGTACACACATGTAGAGATGCAGATGCAGTGTACAGTCGACAAATACGGTAAACAATGATAAGAAAGATAAACAAACTCACGGATGGGAGACCCGTCGATGAAGACTCCTGGTGGACATGGCTCGTCCTCGTGAGGAGCGATTGGCGTAGCTAGAATTGGAATGAGCGCTGGAACTCGAGGTCGTGCGATAAGGACGCGTCGAGGGGCTCGTGTTGTTGCCGGATCCAAACTGTTCTCCTGGTAGTGTCGATGCGGCCGTAGCTGGCATGGATTCGGCCCCGAAGGCCGTAGCGGGCGGCGTACCCGTGTCTGGTAGCGTCGCGGCTGCGGCCACTGCCGACGCCGATGCTGTCATTGTTGTGGCCATGCTTGATCGACGCCTGGGGCCCGTAAGGCCCGAAGAGCTCGCGAAGCGGCGTGCTAGTCTGCGGGCGAGCCGGCGGGCCAATCGAGCCCCTGCACTTCCGCCGACACCCACGCTGACGGCGCTGACGGCGCCCACCCCCTCTTACAAGGGGGTGGTACACGATATTTGATAGAACGGCAGTTCCTCTTACTCCTAGTATTCGGCTGGACGTTGATCTTATCCTTGTTGATTTTTTGATGTCCGTGGCTTCCGGTTTCTTAGGCGTCACTTGAATTTCACAAATTGCACATTCACTTTTTTCAAATTTTGTTACCACTTTGTGAGCCTTCCTCTCCTCCCTCTTCGTCCTCCTCCTCCTCTTCTTCTTCTCCACCTTCGCCTCCTCCTCTTCCTCCTCCTCGTCCTCCTCTTCCACTGCTTTCTTTAGCCGTCTCTTTCGGTCGCGACACTCTCCACGTGCTATCCGTCTTCCCACCGTCTCCTCGCCGACCAGCGGCGACGGCGGCGGGGGCGGCTTCCTCTTCCTTCTCGATGGCGTCGTCGTCGTCGGGGTCGTCCTTGTCGTCACGCTTCCACCTTATCTTCTTGATATCGCTTCCCTCTTTCAATATGTATATATGTCTCTCTCTTTCTCACTTCCTATAACTTCTCTTCGTCTTGAAGGAGATCCACCTCTTCTTGCTGTATCGCTATTGATTCTGTATACAGACTGACTTGCGGACGGACTGACTGACAGATGGACGGACGGCGTATCTTTACCCAGACTGAAAATTAAGAATGAAAAATAACAGATAAGAATAAGAAACTGAAGTACCGTGACTGTAAAGTCGAAAGGACTCAAGGAATACAAATTAAAAAATCTACCTGCTTTTTTTAATGACGAGCCGGTCATGAGAAGGCGAGGATCAAGATCGAGTCTGTCCAACGAGAAATCCTTTTCTTTATCTCGTCCAGAAACGAATGAGAACACTGAAGGGATTCTTATTGACGATCGCGATGTCAATGCCGATGACAATACGGATGAAGAGACAAGTAAGTGAACTCTGAACTTTCTTGCAGATTCACTGGGAAGACGAGAAGTGCCGCATCCCAAATTCTGCCAACGTTGAGTCCTCATATCGAATCTGAGGACTATTAAGAGGAAGACGTTCCCGATTTTCAATCCTCCCTCTAGCACCTCTCACTCTTTCCCCAGGATCCGAGCTCCGCATTTCCTTAAGACTCAGCCGTATGATATACGTAAAAACTTACGACGATATCAGCCACTGCTTTCTTTAGACGTATCGATCGTCCCGACAACCTGGCAATTGTTGATTTTTTTTTTACTTCAAACCAACGACAATCAGTCCAGCGTCAATGAGTTCCTTTGTGACTTTTCATCTGACCACTGCTCTCTCTCAGGTCGCCAGTCGCGCAATTTCAATTACGATATCGTGCGTCGCGCTGCCCTACGATGCATGAACCCTCGCTCCAATTCAGCCGAGTTCACTCGAGTCGACGCGACGAATAAATGAAGCGTGACGAGACACAAGCTCGCTCGAGTTATTCGGGATTTAGTATAGCTCACTGTCACGAGGTTCATTCAGGTCGGGATAGCTCTCACGGTCAGGTCGATTTCTCAAAAGCTCAAAGAGACTTTGAGCGCTGATGAGATTGTCGAGATCGGATTCGTTGCTATGATGGCGCTGCGAGCGTTCATATAGAGGATTATTGGGATTGTGGGTGTCCTTAATGAATCCAGGTATTGGGATGCGTGACTGTCAATGGCGGACAGACACGTGGTTTGACAGCATCGAAATTGTCGTCTTCTGTTTATTAATAGCTCGTGAGACAATGAAGAATCGACGCCTGCCGACGCCACCTCCAACAGCAGCAGCAGCAGCAGTAGCACTGCCACTGCAATCTTGAATCTTCCTAGACGAGGTTCTCGGTTTGTCAGTCAAAAGGTGTCGAGGTTTGCCGATTGGTAGTGAGCTTCCTGTCAGTTCCATGAGCGTGACTTCCGCTTGCTCTAAGCGGCCCTACTAGACCCAGACGAATCATCGAAATTCTCTTCTCTCCCTCTTTAGCTCCTTTTCTCACTGGCACTACAACCACCTCCACTAACACCACCACGAACACCAGCACCAGAACTACCACTAAGGTTATGCACTCCTTTTAAATGGTAGTTCGATTATTATTTACCTGCTCACCACCAGTCCTTCGTTCCTTACGATTACGTTCAGTCTATCTCTCGAGGTCTTCCTCTTCCTCGTGGCCGTTCCTTTCGGCCGCCCTGGAGCACCAAATTGTCATCGAGATGAGACTTCCTCAGGATTTAAATAATTGACTCGATACAAGAAGACTTTATACAACTATTCTCGGTATCCAATGTCGTTGCTTTATGATCTCTCTTTGGTCTTCTCCTTGTGTCTCCTCTTGGTTTCTTTTCGAAAGTTCACTCAAGCAAGAGCAGATTCCACCGAAAAGTAGCACCACTCGAACCGACTGCAACCGCTGGTATCCCTTATCGATTGCGGTGCATGGCGTAGATGGGAAGACTGCCACCCTCGCCAGAGGAATTTCCCATGTTCGAGTTTTCGGGAGTCGCCGATGATGATATATAGGCAGGATGTGCGTGAGTCGGTGAGGATGGAAGGGTGTAGGGATGGTATAGCGCGCGCGCGCCTACTGAAACACAAGCGCGCGCAGCTGAGGGCTGGTGAGCCTTGTGCGCGTATGCGTCGAAGAAGGATGGGCCAGGTAGCCGTATAGAGGGGTCAGGATATTAAACGTACCCCTGCTATATTTATATACAAGGTTTTAATTCGGTAGGTATTGGTAACCAGGCACAAGGCGATAGCGAAATAGAAATTATATATACATATATATATATATATATATATATCAGACAATGCAGGCACTAATTAAATAAATAATCAAGGCAGCTCCCCGATGTTTCAGGGTTTCTAGTCAACCTCATACTAATGGATCCCGTCGAGGCCGAATGAGGATCGCGCGAGGACTCGATCCGCTGACCGACTCGAGGCTTCGGCGCCTGACACTTCTCTGCGCTTGAATCCCTCTACCTTTCCCTGACGACTTTAACCCCCTTCACCCACCCACCTCTCAACACCCCTTGTTCTGGACAAGAATCTCTTGGCTGGCTGGTAGCCCTGCGTGATCGACTCATGTGATCACGTGTTCCTCGTTGAAATAGACTCCTAATCTTGATGCTGGGTCTATGCTCTAGTTCTTTTAGTTATAATTATTGATATAATAAAAGTGGAATATTTAGGAATGAAGGAGATACTTGTTGTTTGATTCTTGTTTTCATTTTTATCATAGATTTCGTATAATACGCACTGGATGTGCTCCCTTTATTGTACAGTGACTCGTTTCGTGAGGTTTTGTTTGCCCTCGTATGGTTTCGCTCTAAAGTATTAATGCGCCTCGAGGGTGCGTCGGGACGCCGAATTTGAGACAGATGCTTGAGTAACTTGATAATGTTACTGTCTAATTGGAAACAGGAAGTGCCTGATGCTTCCATTCTTCTCGGTAGGTCTTCCTCTTGAAACTGAACAGGCTTATGTAATAATTAAAGGATGCGACACCGGTAGCCTGGAACACGATCAAAGCACTCGAAGCAATCGAAGCAGTATAAGCAATCGCAGGCATCAGAGCACTCGAAGCAATAAAGGAAGTCAAAGCAGCGGAAGAGACAGCAGACTGGATTGTAGGTTCTTGTTTGCGCCTGTGAAGATCTTGTTGGGCCAAGGTTCAGGGAGTCTTCACTGCCGTCACTCAACTCTTCGACACTAAAGGTATCCGTGAGCTCTTGCTTCCTTGAACTCTCGGTCTCTTTGTTCCTGGACAGCGGAAACAGGGTCGTCTCATCTTCGCTAAAAAAATCATTAAATGGCAATATTATTTTTACCGTAACAGGAAGAAATAGATATTTAAGGACATTTTTGTTTATTAATTTTTCTATATTGAAATGCAAATCGTTCAACCAAAAAATATACTGATTTACGTAAGAAAAGTGTTGGTTTACGTATATTTGTTTTAAGCATTCTGTATAATGAATTTTACAAAGTGCAATCGCTTACCTATCGACGTCATCGCTTTGCCAGTACTCAACCAGAGGACGATGCTCTTTCGTTTTACGTGGAATCGGCAATCTTTGTATAGACATGATGCCAGCACTTCCGCTTCCACTTCCTGCACAGTTCACATTATCATTTCCATGACTAGATAGCTTCACGTATTCAGAATTACGTCTAATGCGCTTAGCCTGCTCGATTCGAGCCTCTGCTGAAACAGGAATCGCGTGTTTTTACTGAATTACGCTACGCAATACTTACAGTGACGTAAAACATTGACAGCTTCTTATCACACGATGAAATAGTACTTGCCAAGTTTCTTCTGGAGCTGCCTGGTGACGTTCCGTTGGAAGTTACGCCTGGTATCATTGTTGGTACCATTGTTGTCGTTGTCATTGTCACTGGCGGGAACGAAGTTGACAGTGGCAGTATCACTGTCAGGAACAATTCCAACGCCAATACCAGGACTGCCATCGTCGTTAGTATTCCCAGTGGCGAGATTGGCTATGCTGTTATTACTGCTACTGGTGTCACTACCCTGAGGAAGACACAAGGAGGTCAGGACTTCCTCCTGAAGAAGCCTTCGTCCACCGGAAGTCCACTTCCATCCTCGCGATCATCATTCGCCTTTACCGGAAAGAGCCTCTCGTCTTCCATCCGATCGACACCCTTGGGGTCGCTGTCAATTCCACTGTCCTCCATGGCAATAACCTCACGACAGATGATACTGTCTGTAAAGTCTCTGATGACGTAAAACTCTTCTTGTGGATGGACACAATTTTTCTCAGAGCTCTTCAACTTATCTTGATCCTTGACGTCTCTGACACCCTTGCACCTAGTTCGGAACTGAGTCGCAGGATTGATGATGGCGGAATAAGGGTCCAGGATCGTAGTTGCTTTCACCACTACGAGGATTTGTCCCCCAGAGGATTCAAGGCTTGCGCGACGTCGTGTAGGAGGATGAACGCACCAAACAGTAGTCAGGATGTAACGTGGCATCGGGATATTGATTTTTCTGGTAAAACGTGAACGTCTAGCAGAGCCGCCTGGCAGAGCAGCCTAAAGTCTACTGTCAACATTATGACTCCGTCGAGTTTATCTGAATCTGCTGAGTCTTGTTTATTGAAGACTCTACACCAACTACAACATCCGTTGCGTGACGATACGGCATTCTAGATCAACCTAGATCACACTCTTCTTCTAGACATAAGACGATCGACTAAGATCAATGGTCCCTTCTACCTTTCGCGTTTTACTGCGTTGTCCAGGCAACAGAACAAACTTTTCTTGTCGGGGTCTTCGTAGAGATTCCTATCTGGACTTTTGAACTGTCACAGCCCTGATTACGATAAGCTTGAAAGTCGATCTGATACAGGAACATAAAAAGGAAGAATATTTGAAATTTAAAAAGTATCCTGTGACTCGTTGAATAAAGATGCCTCCAACGGCGCCAAAAAAACAACCTTCAAAATTGTCAGACAGCAGTAAAGACGTATGTAGAGAAAACTATTATGTCCGATGTGGTTTGAATCGATTACGATTGATTATACTAATATTTAATTGTACCAGATGAGCTTAACAAAGAGCAGAACATCACGACAAGACTTGACAGGTGGTACTCTTGGGATGACAGGAGCTGCTGGTGATGCGGATTGGTTGCGGACTAAAATATTCCTGAAACCAGAAGACCAGCTGCCGCTGTCTGAAGCGGTAAAATAAAAAAAGCTAATTAAAATAGATGGGAAAACTATTAGTTATTTGAATCATTGATATAGGAATTGCAAGAGGAAATTGCCAGAGTCCTCATGGTGCACAACACAAGAATTCCGGACTCTCTTGTCGAGTGGTCCTGGAAATGGCGGGAATTCGTCAAGGTGCCTGATCCTCCTCATCTGGTTACTTTACTTAATGTATCCGGGACTATGTTACACAAAGAATCCGAAGAAGCCAGGGTCCAGATGGCCGGTGGATTTATAGGTGAACTTCCTATCTCTTTTGTTGCGGAAGTGGAAGTACCAAGCTCAATTTATGCTCTTCGTATCGTAGCTGAAGCAGATGATGATCCTCAAGCATTGCATCCTGACAAGGAGAAGGGAGATGACCTTATGGATGATTTTGATGGAGAACAGGAGAATGAAGATGACGATGCCACAATAGCTGATGAAGCTGATGATGACGCTAGGAGTAAGTTACAATAATAACATTAGAAACCAACTTAGAGCTTATAATAAAGCCAGAAGTAGATGCAGACGGAGAAGCGGATGGTGACATGAAGAAAACTGATAGACCTGTTGAGGCTGAAGGAGAACTTGACGAAGATGAGACGGACACGGCAAGACCGAAGAAAGTACCGAATCAATTCAACTTTTGTGAAAGGGCTGCACTTACCTATGACAATCCCATGAGAGTAAGTAATTACTTAAAGATTGATGACATTTTAAATTGGCTGTTTGATTTTTTCCAATTGATTATATACTGATGTTTGTCTTTGCCCTTAGGATGTCAGTACACAAACTGTTCCTCCACCAACTGCGAGTTTCAATAGCCATGTCTTCCAATGGATCATATTCGACGAGTATCAGGTACGTCACCTTTTTCCTTTTCTTAATAACATCAAAAAATAAACTATTGCAACATTTATTTGCATTGCAGGAAGACTTCTCGCAGCAACAAAAGGAAAAAGAAAAAGAAAGAAAAGTAGCACCTGCGGCAATACAGCCTAAGAAGGAAGATGTTAAGAAGAAGGTCCAATCAGAAGCAGTGGCTGTAACATTCAGAATGCTTCAGGCAGCGAAAACCCTGGAAAGAATGGTCAATCAGAACATATTTGATGACATATCACAAGGTGGGTCACTAATCATCTTTAAATTAACGATAGCACTAATGGTTTGAACAGATTACAGATACTGGAACGACCCAAGTGATGAGTTCAAAGATGGCGAAGGCTCTTTTCTACCACTCTGGAAGTTTAACTATGAAAAGACAAAGAAGCATGACGTCACGGATATGTGTTTTAACAGCAGATACTATGATTTCTTCGCAGTTTCATTTGGATCAAGTTGGTAACGCCTTTTACAAGTCTATCAAACGCTACCAATATTTCAGAATTAATCCTCCTTACTGGATAAACATATCCTTAGTGTCTTTCGAGAGTACTGTGGCTACTGGTACAGTCTGTCTCTTCAGTTTAAAGAATCCATCTTATCCAGAGTGGATATGCCCAACTGAGTCACCAGTGATGTGTCTGGATTTTAGTATGCAGCATCCTCATCTCTTGGTGATTGGTAACTAAACATGGATAGTCCTAGCTCCACTTCATTACATGATGTAATCAGATCTTATTCACTGTCTTGGTATCAAACATTATCGCTTTATCCATTCATCTGTTTCATCCTATCCAGGCACAATGGATGGTACAGTTGCAGTGTACAATGTAATGCTGCCTCCAACTGCTCCGCAGTACAAGAGCAATGACGTTGTACAAAAACATGGTGGTATAGTTTGGGAGGTAAGAGGAGTTTTCTGTCCCATAAAAGAAATTACTTCAGAATTATATTATTACCATCAGGAAAACTTTTAGGTACGCTGGGCACCAGACACCGAAGAAGGCAACTTGGCTTTTTACAGTGTCAGCATCGATGGGAAGATCAATTACTGGGTACTTAATCAAAGTGATCTTGGAGTGACGACTGTGATGACTTTGTATCTTGACCGTGATCCTATTCCTGGTCCTGATGGCACAATGATCACTCTCAAAGGTGACAGAGCTAAATAATACATTAATCTGTAAAAGTTTGGATAACATTGAAGTTTCATACTTTTAGGATGTGGTACATGCATTGCCTTTCATCCTACCGACAAGAATATTTTTCTTGTTGGCACCGAAGAGGGTACAATTTATAAATGTAACACGGCTTATAGTAGTGTTTACATGAGAACGTACAAAGAAGCTCACAACATGCCAGTTTATCGGATTGTCTTCAATAAATATAACTCAAACATATTCGCTAGTTGCTCAGGAGACTGGAGGATCAAAATTTGGGAAGATGACAGACTGCAAGTATCCCTCCCATACTCTCTCTTTTTGTAGAACCATATTCATATTTACCAGCTGCCACTCCTTTTAATTGGAACAGGGAACCGCTCTTCATGTTCGACTTAGGTGTTCCAATTGGTGACGTTCAATGGGCGCCTTACAGTTCCACTGTTATAGCTTGTGTCTCTAACGACGGTAAGGTCACAGTTTTTGATCTCAATGTGAACAAGTATAGACCAATTTGCAGTCAACCAATTGTGAGCAAGAAGAGAAGCAAACTGACCAGATTGGCCTTTAATCAAGTTTTACCTTTCCTCATTGTTGGTGATGATAAGTTAGTATACAATTTTTGGAGTACTACTCTTTTTTGTTTTTATTTTTAGTCTTGAGATCTGTCATTGTTTTCTTTGTACAGGGGTGTGGTAAATACTTTGAAGCTTTCGCCAAATCTCAGAGTAAAAGTGAAGCCTACGAAGAAGCAGCTTCATCTTTCGCAGGCAGAATTGGAAAGTCTGAAGCTCGAAAGACTTTTGAGCTTTGTTCGAGAACCACCTGTTTTAACACCTCCCAAAGATGTTCCTGTTGTACACTAAGTCATAATTTTCTTTTTAATTTCTAATATCACAAATTTACTATATGCATTTAGAATTATGCAATAAAAATTATCCCTGATTCACATGTACAACCAACACATTCCAACTGAACCATCTCTAGGTATCATCTAATCTTCCTTTGACAAATGAGTAGAAAGCTATGACGCATTCGGTTCCATTATAAATGACAGGTGAATAATCATAAAGTAATTGTAAGTCATTCAGAATGAAATTTAGCAGTCAGAAGGCGATACTATTTGTCAGATCATTTATATTAACAGACATATACAATATTTTAACATAACACGCGGGCCGCCTCAAGGTAGATTGTGACACAATTTACGTTTAATAGCACAGTTAATTATTCCTAGGCCATGTTCCAACCCGACGGCCTTGATACTAATAGTTTTTCATTTCTATCATCTAAATCAACAGTTGGATATATTAATGGTGTTGTATTTTTGTTCTCGCGCTTAAAATAACTTAATATGTTGGGCCATGATAGAGTTATCAATTCAAATAGTTGACTATACTCCTACTGGCAATAAAATACTTTTTTGGAAGTGACATAAGTAAAAGAATAAAAAACACGAGATAAACACGGAAGCCCAATACTCTACAATACTGATAAGGTAGATAATACTCATCTAGTTTTGGCACTGTCCATCAATCCCCTTCCTCAAGATCGAATGCAGAGAAAGAAATAATGACGAAAGTAATAAAAATGAATGATGAAGGGGATAAGGAATATCCACGACTTTAATCGGTAGATACTTTAACGGGTATTTCTGGATTTTCTATGACACCTCGAAAATACTTAATCTCAAGGAAATCACGTATATTATTTGGACTGGGCACTTGCCTGCCAGCAAATTCGATGCTGGACATCGGGTGTAGGAATTGCTCAGGAAAGTCACGATTTTTCAAAAACCACGCGTCTCGGGTCATGGTACCATTTTTTGAATAAAACGGCAAGACATTCACATGGAGTCGATTGGTTTTTGAATATTGGACTTTGAAAAACTCTCCCTCGGTTGCTTTTTCCCAGACGAAGCCCTGGTTGTCTACAACTGGTTTACTTCTGGCTTTAGCAAGCCAGGGGGATCTGGTTATATCATCACGATTTATTCCCACGTCAACCTCATGACCCCATGGGAGGATGTCTGAGTTTCTCATAGCTCCTAACAAGGAACCACCTTCTAACCAAAACCTGATACCAGCTTCTTCCAGTCTATTGAAGACATGGTGTGCAACTTTGCGCAAACCGGCAAGACAGCAGGGTGGTGTGTATCGATTCTGATAGAGGTACGAGGGGATGCCATTCACAACTGATCCAAAGCAACGAGTGGTATCTCTTGAGCAACCATACCATTCGACAGATCCTGAAGCACGAGTCACCTTCTTTATACCAAGCTTCTCGAACATTGCTCGTTCACGTTTTTGACGAAGCTGAACCACCCTCCATTGAGCTTGATGACTGCGGAACAATGGCTTTCCTTCGTTTAACCGATGCTCTCTTGTTATATGTATCTGAAGATAAAGACTGTATCATTTGGAAATTGGTGTCAATAGCATAGAAGAAAAAGATTTGAAATCCTGAACAAACCATACCTTTGTTCCCAAAACAGATGTCTGAAGGTAGAGAGCATCTGTGAAGGGTTGTAAAAAAGGATCCGATAGCTTTCTCAAAGTTTTTGCTTCAACGACAGTAGCATGCCTTCCAACTACAGCATCACATTCGTTACCATTGATTGTTCTTAAATGCAAACTCCATTGTTTCACCCTTAGACCTATACTATAGCAATCTAAGTGACCTCTTCCTACTGGTATAGATACGGCACCAAACTTTCCTGCACGAGACATAGCTTCCTGCAAAGAGAAAAACCACAATGATGATTTTTAAAAGACAGAGACGTAAGAATCATAAACTGAATATAAATTGAATCATTATATAACAGCTAAGCGATGAACTCACCTGCATCACTTGTTTACTAGAAAGTCTAGTAGCATCAGGCAAAATCAGAACATATTTAGTACGCACATAAAACAGTGGATTTCGTTCTTCAAACGACTTATTAAACTGTGGCTGCAGGTTAATGAGCTTGACATTTTTCATGCTTTCATTTAAAAAATCTAATTCTAACGGTGGGTAAGGTAGCTCATCGCAAACAATGAGAATTGGAATAGTGGGAAAAGAATTAAGAATAGATTCGACGGTGGAAGCCACATCATTTTCAAAGGACTCAAACTGTCTTATTATCACTGTTACAAGTCGTGCAAGACGACGATGAAATTTGAGTGGAGCGTCCACAGTAGTGAGACTGACATTTGGATTACGTGGAGTCTGCTGAACAGCAAATAACCTCCATATTCTATGCCAGATTATTATGTTTCCCAAAAGAGCAAGCACCAACAACGTCTTTACGAATCGAAGTCGCATCGTTATCGCGCGTCTTTCACACCCGGCATATTTAGATCTGTCTAGATTCTCTGCACGGTGTTAGCAGCAGCTGAGAGACTCCTGGACAACGGGAACTATCCAGAAGTCCTTTACTCCAGACGCTCAATCCCCCGGACACTTTAACCACCGTCCGACATTAAATTAATCGACGGTTCGACCTAACTTCTATGGCTGTGATCTTTCACGACTTGTCTCGAACCTGGTGCCGGACCTTACGCGCTTTCTGTATCGGCTACACCATTTTGCCGAATCTTCTTGTTAGTGCGATTGCGTAAGAAATGATTAACAACAGCAGTTTACAGTGTTTGTTACTTCGTTGAGAAACTAAAAGATTTTTCAGCAACCCCAATAATAATCGCCGAACCTGACAGTTTGTAAGTATTAAAAGCACCCTATATTTTTCTTACCAGAAAGTGGTCAAAGAAATAAGAACAAGTAAAACATGGTTTATATCTTAATTAGTTAATTTATGAGAAATTCTAATGACTTTGATCTATTTATACTTATTTAATTGTGAGGTGGGTTTTTTTTTTTAATCATGGATTGCGTACAGAAGATTCGAACTGTATGAGAATAACCATATAAGTTGTAACAGCACCTGCTATCTGGAAAAAGAAAAGAAATAAATCTAACTATATGCAAATGGTTCAAAAAGAAAAATAGAGGCGTTACTATGCACAAAGGATGTTACCGATTGCAGAAGACTTGAGTCTAACGGAAAAAGTCCAGCACCGGAAAAGGCAATTGTTTGATGATGTAATTGAAGAGAGAAGGACTGCACCTGTAAGATAGAAAGTAAGTCAGTTATGAAATAAATTATTATTTTGAATAATAAACGTCGTACCGATTGATAAAATAAATTATCTGTGTTGGACAGATCCATTTGGTGCAAAAGTTTTCCCGCGATAATTGCCTGAAATAGATTTAGTGTAATCAACTATTGACAAAGTCAGTTGTTCATATTTTTTGAAATATCGAACCTGATTACGCGTCAAATTACAAACAGTTACAATCAAAACGATACCAATACTGTAAATAAAAAACCAATGCGCATGTGTACACAATTGTTTAACACCTATATAATCCGCACCCTTGCGTACTTCAACAAACGTGTAATAGAGGGCAGTAGTAAGTACACCAAAAGTCGTCAAACTATTAATCACCTGAAACAGTAAAAAGATATAATTAATTAAATTATCCTTTGAATCTAAAAATAGAGAAAGATAAACCGGATAGAGTATACTATATTCCAAGCATATATATCATTGATGCTCCTCGCTACGATGCAGAGATTGTAATGTATTTTAGCAAGTGAAATCAAATGTTTAGTATCGCCATGTTGTAAGCTTGAAGTCTTGCCTGAAGAAACAGGAAAGATAAGTTAATTGAAAAAGATCATTGATCGTTATGATATGAATTACCAATGCTTGTATCCGGTATAAAGCTACAAAAAAGATGATCATCGTTGTCGATTCTTGCGAAGGTGGTTCTTATATTATTGTTAAGCGACTGGAAGTGTAGACCTAAGAGTAACACCAGACAGATAAAGAGGGTGCTATTTATAATATGCACCATCAAGATAAAATGCCAGATTACCCACGAAAAGGGTACTCTGAAAATATAGAGATAAAGAGTCTCATTAATCTTTGGAATACTGACGCTTCTTCCTGGTCTTACATCTCGAGAATCTCCGTTTCGATGATTACATCGTATATCGTTACTGGTATCATGATAATTGTGATTATCCATAAAAGTATTTGAAAGTATTTCACATTCTTATGATAATCCACGTGACATCCTAATTTTCGCAAAACACAGCTTTGTGCGGCGAACAACTCGATTGCTGTTAAAAACTGAAAATATCTTAATAATGAAGAGTCTTGTATCTAAGAGTCTCACTCTAATCAATGAGAATCAAACGACAATAGAAAATGACTATACTTTTTGGTTGTTGTATAATATCGAGCTGTTTATCGTTAAAATACTAATAAGGGTGCAGCCAATTCGAAAATAGATAGTAACATGCAGCAACGACACATTGGATCTGTAATTAATATATTTCAGCAACGAGATATAAAAAATAGTTAAAATCAACTATAAAGATAGCAATTACCTCAATAGAATTATACCGTTGTATAGCCACTGAGAGAAAAATACAACAAAGCTACACAATAAAAGAACGCTATAAGCAATCATAGGAGAATGTCTAATATATCTTCTCGAAGCAAATGGACCAGTGTCCATTTTCCATGGAAATTGTCCAAGAATACGCCAAAGCCAAGCAACCTTTTCTAGGACAAGATAAAAATCGTCGACTGGGTTTTTGATCTTCTTATCATTACCACTCGGACTGATCTTGATATTTCTTGTGAACGATTGAACTGCGATAAGGTCTTATTAAATTACAAAAATACAAAGAAACCTTAATTATTCGTGATATATCTATTTAATTGCTTACCCTCGACACGAAATTTGTTTTTTGAATTAACAGCACTATTTTTTTTATTCAACCAATTAATTGATGACTGATTTAAATAATGACTTTGATCTATAAGCGGCATGACTACGTCAGTTGGCTCTTACTTTTTTGTTAAATTTAACTGGTTCTTAATGGCTTCCCTTTTCCTGAGCAATGAACAGTGAAATTTCCTAATCGTAAGATAACGATGCTTAGAACTTTCTCTAGGCGCGTTTTCACTTTAATACTTCACATCGACGCAATCAATTAGACTAATGGCGTCGAGCTTGGCCGTTGAATCGTTATGCTCTTTTCCTAATGCTCAACGATCGATTGTTATAATGACCTATAAGCCATTAGTTATGAAGGTTCATCTCGAAGGTTGATCGATGACGTTCATGCTAATTCCCATGAGATTGTTAGAACACAATCACGAGGAAGCAAACAATCTTTTAATATGCAAATATATATATGTGAATAGAAGAGCATCTAAGCTAATAAAAATATATAATTAATTCGTTGGAGTCGTTACATTAATATAAGTATCCTCTTCAATAAAGGGAGATATGTCAAATTGAATAAGAAATACAAGATATGTTGTAACACTTGCAACCACCTAAAAGAATATTTTGGTCATTCAATAAATATTGTTGATTCAAATTATATCGAAGTCATTGATCATCTCAACTTACCGAGGTAAGGATGGTAGAGTCAATTTTGAAAAAACCGTAGGCCGTAAATTCAAATTTTTGATGAGGTTCCTTATAAAAAAAATCTTGAGCCTAGAGTAATTCATTTATATTGGATTTTATAATGAGATTCTTCAATGATTTTTTTTTATTCTAGATCATTCGACACTTACGATCGCATGACCGTAGAAGTTGAGACAGTTCAAGCTTATCTTGTGCACGATGGTGATGCCTTTGCACATCTGACGGATTACGGAATTGCAAGCAGCGACAATGCAAAGCCATTGAATAGCATGAAGAATGCTCCAATTAAATCTACCAATACCAATGTTCCTGGAAAAAGAAAAATATTGAATGAGCCTGCGAGAATTTAATTGAATTAAGATAAATACTGTTCAATTGAAAGTAACAATCACAAACCAATCAATTGCAAGTGTTCTAATGGCGTCGTAAAGTTCACACGTAATCATCATGAACGTATAAGAGAGATCAACGAGCATTTGAAATCCAAATACTTTGTTAACAATGGCGGATACTTCAGTAAGGTCCTGATGAATTTCAGCAACAATACAAAGCTTTTTGTAAATGGTACAATACTCGCGGGATGAGCATCCGATAGTATCTTGTTTTTGAACTTTGATAAAAAGATTCTTGAGTTTTAAGTTCAGTAGCAGGAAGCGATCACGAAGACTTAATAGAAGCGTGATAAATTGTAGGGCAATTAAAACCTTGACTGTCGTTACGTACATGGTAAGAAAAAACCATAATGCAATTTGATGATAAATGTGAATGTAGTATCAGGTAATTCGTATATTCATGAATAGAATCAAGACAATAGCAATGACAAGATGCCAGATGGAACGTGTGGATGATTTTTTGTAATCCAGTCTCGAATGAAATTCCATCTCCAGTTTGTTGTCGATACGTGCAAGTTCCTCCAAGGACTTCACCAGGTCCTTTCTGGTAAAAGGAGTCAACAGTATCAGGATGACTACTAGCACTAGATTCCCAATGAGTTTTATGTATTTTATGTTTGTTTCCATCTTTGTTGCTTTGACGTTACTGCTATTCTCCTTGGTTTCAGATTGCAACTGGGTGTCATGTTTGGCCAGATAACTGGAGACGATTATCACCAGGACGTTTAGTAGAGTGTACAACAGCCAGAAAAAGATACTGGTGGTTTTTTTGGATGCAAGATCTATTGGACCCAGTGATAAACCAAAAATCCTGGAGATGGCGTTTACTTTAGAGAAACTCTCTATGATTCCAATCCTGAAGGAATCTAAATTTTCTTTTTTATTATGCATTGTAAGTAAGGACTTCTTTTTATTATTCTTGATCCTGGTTGATATTTTACGTTGTTCTGACACACGTCACTGGTGATCACTAATTTTATTATTTTCTTCTTACATATTGGCGTGGATTATATACATGAGGAATGAGGAATGGTTTGGTCTTAACTCACTTATCCCTCTATATTTGCTCTATAGTGTCATGTACTAATGGGCATCGCTAATCACCTGAAATGGATGTTCAGTTCAGTGATTTTTATGGTACAAATGTCCCTGGGTTATAATAAGGGGAATATGACATGATAATAATGAGAATAAGGATTGGTCAAGGTATTTATTGTGTCAATGTTTGATTTATTAGTTTGAAATCGAAACTACGCTATTGTGTATTTTATTCACTCTACTAAATAGTATTTAGTCTCTGAAGCTATTCGATATGTGTTATATTGCGCAAATATTAAATTAACTGGGTGGCAGTTAAAAGACAGTATTAAATGCTATAGTAGAAATTTTATGAATAATCTTTAGGACCGATTATATTATTCAATTTTATTGTGCACTTGGTACGTTTGGATTAAAATTCTCCAGTTGCATCATAATTATAATGTAGGTAGCAGCAGTGCCGATGACCTGAATATGAAACAAAGTTATTCACTTTCTACTTTGTTGAAAATTCTTGAGTATTGTTGATCTTACCTTCGAAATTAAAGTCATGTCATATTTAAAAAGTCCATAAGCTGTCAGCTCGAGTCGTCGACGCAATAATTGGATTGATAATGCGTAGACCTATATTGATATAAAAAATTGGACACATTTTGCAATATATTTTGAAATTTTGTTTATAGAACAAATATTACCTGCGCCCTCTGCCTGAGTGGACGTTGTTTATTTGCCATCTCATGAAGAACATTTCCGGTATTCCGCGCCTAGCGGAAAAGAATAGAACTAATGAGCATATTCGACCAAAGTGAATTTCCGGAGGAGTACGAAGAAAATGGCGGTACCTCCTTCACTGTGCCATCAACAATACTGCCAATAAAATACTCCTGAAGAATACAAACGATCACGTCAAAAAACACTGCGCATGTTGTTGATAAAGTCACATCTGTATATTCTGAGTTCTTTAGGATTATAAAACTGACATAAATTCTTGCAACACATTGTATAACATGTCGCATGACTATAAGCAGTATGAGATGGGAAAAAAAGTCGCTGACCGATTCGGCAAGATCACAAAGGAGCCCATGGACGTACGCAAAGTCATTGATACTGGTTGAAGAATTAATTTGTTTTCCTCTTTCGGTAAGTTTTGCATTAAGACGGCGGAACTTCCGTCTAATTGCAGTCATTGACGCCAGAAATAAAAGAATCACATTATATGGAATAACGAGTGATAGACTGAATAAGGCCCAAAAAGAATAATTATACTCGGTGACCGGGAACAATAAAGTATAATTCAAAATAATGAAAATAGCAAAGATGCCGTTTGTCCACATTGCATGAATTGTTATGTCACGGATGATCCTCTCATAATCAGTTTGAATTCCAAAATATTCCCAAGCGATTTCCTGAATCTTTGAAAAATTTCGTACCATCCTGATGATGTGTTTTTGTTTATAAGCAAAAGTCAACCATGTGGCAATGGACAAAGAATATATTAAAACGATTTCGATTTCGTCGCTAATAACTAATAATGGCGTTTCTAGGGGAAAAGATGCTGTGAATCGCGAATTCATAGCCAGCACGAAGACAATGCTGTAAGCAATGGCTAGTACAGTAGCGTAGACGACGCCAATAATAGAAAATTCAAGATCACTTTGATCTTCACCAAGCCGAAAAGGAATCAGTCCAATTACACGTCCATAATAGAGCAACGGCGCACTGAGTTTCTTGTTGGTTGACATCTTGACGCTGTTGAATGCTTTGAAGAAGTAGAAGAATTATGAACAACATTTACATTCTCATAAGCATGAATAATAATACCATAGTAATAAACTAATGGTATCGATCCTGCAGACCTTTCTGTCGTGGTTGTCATTAACAGATCACTCAGTTAATGCATAGGGATAAAAAGGAAGAATAAAAATAATACAAGTCTTCTGTATTTGACAATTGGGTGATCGACAAAATAATACGTATTTCTAGTGTTATCATAAGATAATGTGGATCAAGATGCCTTCCTCGTGCTACATTATACGTATCACCATCGTTTGAATTGATCAAACGAAGTGTTGCTCTTCTATTGATTCGGACGTAAAATGTTGCAGTGGAGACACAGAGTAAACGTAGGCAACGTTGCCTACGTTAGAGGTAAAATAATACTGCCGCACGATGGCTCTATCACCTCCATCACCCTTTTCCTCTTTAGAGTCGCCTTTAAAGACCGCGACAAAAATATATCTCGATTATTTACTCGAGACTCTGCCACTACGTCTAAGGTATGGATATTAGTAAACTAGCAGTAATAAATTAGGCCTTTTGATTATCGCATAACGGCACTGCGAAGTAGAGTAGTAATTGTATGCTATAAAGGTAACTTGTGAGTGTGCGAGTAGTGTGTCTGTGTGTGTGTAAGCATGCGTATGAATGCGTGGACAGTTGCTTAGAATAATTCATTTGTGTTATACGTAATATGTTACACATAATTTTATGAAATAATATAATGATAGTATCCGATTAACATAATTGTGCAAGATTAAGTTCAATCGTGACGCCAACTACTCCCTTTACTCCGTTAGTGCAACAGAATTAAAATCTTTTATGTGCGGTACACTCACGCTCCTTGCGCCATACTCACGCTTTGCACATGTCTTAAGGTCACTCACTTCCTTTCATTCATTATGCTAGAAAGATACGTAGATATTAATCTAAACTCTGTGAAAATAAGCTCAGCCAATCTATAGATCATTATGTACAGGTTAGGTGGCTTTTATAGGCGACACGCCATCTTGCTATTGATTATCCCGCTTGCAGCGCCAATGAGACGTGTCCACCCAGAGAACGCTTAACGAACTAATTAAATTGCGATGCCGATACTACGAGGTGGTTTCCGCGGCACTGGAGGAGCTTGGTAATTGTTGAGGTACAAAATTCACCACCTCGTGGTAGACGAGCTCTGAAAGTATAGAGTTTAAGTAAAATTGAGATTAGGGTTTGGTCTAAGGTAGTGGCTGAGATTTTTAGCTTACCCTTCCACTTCTCGACGGGCAGGTCCATGTCTTCGAAACTCTGATCGTAGGGAAGAGATAGTGGCTCATCCGTTGGATCTGCGTATTGTGCCAGATAAGGATGTGCCAGAGCCTGCTCCGCTGTTATTCTCCTCTCAGCATCCAGCTCCAGCATCAATTCAAGTAATTCTATGGCTATGAGAATACAAAGTAAAAGAATGTTTATTTGGATCTTTTCTCCATGGGAAATAGACGCTATTTTTTATTGGAAAGTACCGAGTTACTTACCTAGTGGATTGGCACCGCGAAAAACATCTTTGAAATTCTTTTTCTTTAATGGCGGCAGGCTCTGTATGTAATTTCTTGCCTGAAAGTAATTTCCTGTTTAACTTATAAATTATATTTTTAGAAATAAGGATTCATTGATTTTCGAGATAACGCGAGCTTCGATTCTCAGCCGGCCGAGTGCGTCTGCGTCGCCCAATACGAAACCCAGAACGGAAACGTTCATGCTGATAACAAGAGTACAAACTAGATAGAAAGAATTATTCTACTTATTTCATGATATTAATTCCGAATTTTCGAGGTGAAGCGATCCTATTTACCTCTTGGCTGGTTACTTTGCTCAGAGTCTCCTCGGAGGGAGTGCCGCAAAGCACTAAAACTCGTGTTAGGTGATCAATGTCTGCGTAGCGTTAAGGTATCCTTGCATCGAGCTGCCACACGTTGTTTCAAAAGTCGAAATTAATATTAATAAAAACTAAACTCAAAGTCAAAGCGTCCAACCAGGTTAATCGTGCGTGCAGTCAAAGTAAGTGCGTGAGCGCACATTATCTGTTGTATCTCAAATAAATTAATCGCGTGACATCTCTCGGGATCGCACTAGGTCGTAGGTCAGAGGTCACGGAAGTAGGAACAGTTCTTGATTTTTCGTTTCCTCTTTGCCACAACGATCATCGTGCAAGTAGTGCATGCAGCATTAAAAATGTCCTAAGGCATGCAACGGATGGTGATTCGAGGAGACTTACCGATTCGGATGATATTTTCTGCATGAACTCGTCGCGTGGAGTGCCAAGAATTTCCATAATGAGGTTCAGTTGATGAATATCTGCTCTTGCTAAGGCTCCGCCACGTTTTATCTCTCTCTCTCGACTCTCCGACCGCGACGACAAAGCAAATACGAAATGAGACAGAAAAAATATTCAACAGCGACTATATGAGGAATTGATTTTCAAATTGAGCAGTGTCTCACGTATGGACACTCAGTGCGTAGCGATTGCGTACGACTTTGAAGTAGTCAGCGTGAAGCCATAGCTAAAGCATTATGCCGGAACTATCGAATCGAGAGTAAGAGAGTATTATTGTTCGCAGAACTTGGAGCGTTTGTTAAAAGCAAGCCATGAAGGTTAATAAGAAGATGAAACTAACGACTGCGACATGGGCATGAACGTGGATTAAAATAGGACAAGGACAAATAGTGCTTGCACGAGCATAATATTAAGAAAGGATACGATCGGTTCCTGGGAATAGCGTCCTTCCTGTGAGCAGTTCAGCCATTATGCATCCTACAGACCATATATCAACTGCAAGAAGTCATGATGAACGTTAAATGTTGAATAGCTCTGTGTAATGGGCGAATATATTGTTGCTGTTAATATTTTAAACCTGTCTGATTATAATGCATCCAGTTGAGCATGATCTCAGGTGCCCTGTACCACCTGGTGGCTACATATCCTGTCATCTCATTCTCAGTTGGTCTAGCTAGGCCAAAGTCTAGTATCTTCAGTTCGCAGTCCTCATTGACGGCGATATTTGAGGGCTTGAGATCCTGTACGATGAGGTCATGTTGCCGTGACAAAGATTAGGAACCTGACAGGTCCAGACGCTGTTTATCCTTACCCTGTGTATGATCCCGGCAGAATGGATGTACTTGAGGCCACGTAGAATCTGGTAGACGAGGAATTGGACGTGATCATCGGAAAGCTTCTGGGTCCTGACGATGTTATTGAGGTCGGCTCCCATCAGGTGCGTCACCAGGTAGCTAAAATTGTCATTCTCAGGCATTTGCTCGATCTCTTCTCTGCCGCCGCCGGCGTCGTTATCCAAACTGCCTCGAGATACTCACACGTGCTGAAAGTCCTCGAGGGATGAAGCGGGATGAAAGACGTCCAAGAGTCCAATGACCTAATCGGATAGAGAGAGCGATCATGAACCGTCTAATAGTGGCTGTTGTTAATAAAATCTGCTCGACGTCAAGCATCGCGAACAGCAACTTACGTTCTCGTGATTCATGTGTTTGAGCATTCGCAATTCCCTGTAGGTCCTCTTGGCGTGTACAGCTGACTGGAACGGTCGTGCCAACTTCTTTATCGCCACCTTCTGCCCGTTCGTAGTGTCGACTGCGGAACTGAAATTTCATTCCAACAATTCCCAATTGAAAAATCGATTTCAGAACGAGAAGAAATAAACGATCCTCGAGTGAATATAAACATTTCCTATATAATTCCAATAATTCATTATAAATCAGACAAAAAGTGCAGATGGCCTGCTGTACAAAATGTATGGCCTACGCTGATGAAGGCACCTTATCTCTCTCTCTGATAGATAACGAGATTGTCCTATAATCGGTTATCATTGGTCATCCGATTAAAGAAAAGAGCACGCGCACTTTAATGAAGATTATTACTCCATCTCTTATTAACATCCCGCTGCGTTGTCCTACTGTGCCATCGTAGACGATGTCGAAAGTTTCATGAGGGATAACACACAACTAGACACTCGCTAACGGGACATGTTTGACATGTGCCAAAAATAGATTGCCAGCTCACTCTTCGTTGACAGACAAAACTGTGGGTCCGAAGAGTAAAGAGCGAATCAGAAAAAATTCAGAAGAGATTTTCATATTATATAGTCTCACCCACAACGCTCATTTCGACAACAGTAAATTGCAGAACATCCACAATGATTTCTCCATTTGATTTCATAACTAAGGTCTCTCTCACTAGAGAATGCACAAATGCATGGGCCCACACACATACGAAATATTCTTTTTCATCGTCCTCTCGTTCTTTTTTTCTCTTAGAGTCCCCCCGCTCCCGTCTTCAACAACATCATCATCTTACCAGACTTGGCCGTAGGCACCCGAACCCACAGGAGTGAGCATTTGATATCGTTCAGGAACCTCCCATTCGGTCCTGTTGATCTCGATTTTATGAAAACGCGGCATTTCAGCGACTTGGAAACCTTCCTATCCAGTCCAGGATGCAAAGGTACAGAGACACTTGGGGAGAACTCGGTTCACGACACCGCTACGAACTTCGGTTCACGGGCACTGCAGCCATCTCCAAATTAGCCTGGGTGTACACGAGTGTGCGCCTGTGCCTGCGTCGCGGCCACCTACACGAATCTTTCCGCAGATGCGTGACTATGCGTGCGTAATGCCGTCTCTTCTCCGCCACTAGAGTGTGAGAACTACGTGAGCGACGCCACGATTGCGACAGATGGAGCTGCTCTCGCAAATGCCAGCACCGCCAGCACTCCTTCCCTTTCATTCCTGAACCCACCTGACCTGGTATTAGACACTCGTATATTAAAGAGGCATAGAGCTCTCACCTGTACAAGCTTTTATATAGAGCCCACCCATAGGGTACACCCCTCAAGGACGCGTCCCCACTTCGAAGACAGATCTTTCAATTTTTACCTTTATACTAATTTTTCATCTTCTACAGTTCCTGGTATCCAGGTGTTCTTCGCCGTATTTTTTAGACGCTTCTCAGTCCCATATATTTTTAATGGTATCGCATCCTGGGTATTGTCCAGCAGAGGTTTCCTACTTTCTCGTTTCAGTGCTTATATCTTTAATAAAAACTTATATCTTTAATAAAAATGTCTATTAGTAACTATATATAAATTTTCGTGTTCCATTTCTTTTTTTTTTTTCTATCCAACAAATCTTCATGGATTGTAGCGCCATAGAATATAGGAAACCTGAAAGAGTTGCGCAGATGCTCTGAGACACTGTGCAGAACTACTATGACACACGAGCACACGAGTCTATATAAAGTATGAAAGTGGACGATTAGTTTTAGGTTATGTTCTTTCTGTTGACAGTGAATAAAACATTCTGTTGGTGCAGCGCATTGTTGACTATTTTTCAGGGATCATGTCTGAGGACGAAGTTGAGAGTTTTGAAATTACGGATTATGACTTGGAAAATGAATTCAACATTAATAGACCACGACGAAAACTGTCTAAAAAGCAGCAGATGCTTGGTATGATATCTCTGGGATTTTTAAGTTAAATACATTTTGCGTGTCCTTAAAAATGTTTTACTTACATTTTATATTGTTAGGCATCTGGGCTGATGACAGCGATGAGGAAGAAGTTCCTCCAAGACCATCTTTCAAATCGTATGCTAAAGGTCCAAAAAATTATACAGCTCCTGTTAATTTTGTTGCTGGAGGCATTCAACAAGCTGGTAAACCAAAGGAGGAACAAACTAATAAAGATGCGAAGGATGATGATGATGAGGATGAACATGATGATCAGAGAGGATCTAGAAGAC
Organism: Hartigia nigra; assembly: GCA_031001745.1. Lineage (NCBI taxonomy): Eukaryota > Metazoa > Arthropoda > Insecta > Hymenoptera > Cephidae > Hartigia > Hartigia nigra. The sequence goes on along the minus strand of JARPRG010000480.1, from coordinate 207,282 downwards.
GAGAGTTTACATTGAATTCATCAAGGTACTAAAGCTTAATAATAAGTATTATTATTTTGTTAGAGATATTAAAGAAAACCATTCTTTTTACAGTGATTCCGATACTGGAACCCCTACAGAAAGTCGATCAAGAGCTCAACAACCAAGTTTCTTAATAAATTTAGACAGTGATGTAGCAGGATTGAGAAGAAAGAAACCTCCAATCAATCCTCTGTTGATGAAGAGTGGAGTTGGCAGTTGGGAAGTACATACTAAGGGTATTGGAGCAAAACTTTTGCTACAGGTAGGTATTAGTTAAAGCAACAGAAGGTTCGATCTAAAAATTTAAGAAACTATATTGTAATATAACTAATTCCAGATGGGTTTTGAACCTGGTAAAGGATTGGGTAAACAGTTGCAAGGAATAAGTGCTCCGGTAGAGGCTCATTTAAGAAAAGGTAGAGGAGCAATTGGTGCGTATGGGCCAGAGAAAGTGGCAAAAGTTCCAGAGAAGAAAAAGGATGAGGACGTCGAAGAAGCTAAGGCCTTCAAAGCTAAATTATCTCAGTGGAGAAAGGGTGGTGAAGCTGGTGCTACTAGTAGCAAAAAACGGTCTCGTTATGTTTATCGAAGTGTGGACCAGGTACTAGAAGATGGAAAATCAAAACCAGAAAGAAAATTTCCTACGAAGAATGAGATTAGTAGAGTGAAAGTGATAGACATGACGGGACCAGAGTGTCGTGTATTGAGTGGATATCATGCCATAGCTGGTGGACAGCGACGTCCTGATGAAGGAACACTTACCACGGATAGCAAGACCAGGTTAAATTTCTCATTGCCAGAATTACAGCATAATCTCGACCTCCTAGTGGATATGTGTGAACAGGATATTATTAGAAATGACAGAAGAACCAGATATCTTAATGATCGTGTAATTGCTCTTGAGGCTGAGAACAAAACTCTGACAAAGGTGGTTGATCGACATGGGCAACTCATTGACACCTTAGAAAATGTCTTGGCTGTTGTCGATAAACTAACCGATAACTCCAATGATCTCTCCCTTAAAGAAACCGCAGAAGCTTTTAGAAACTTGCAAGACACTTACTACGAAGAATATAAAATGTATGAACTAGGAGAACTTGCTGGCAGTTTAGTCAGTGTTAAAGTTAAGGATAAGTTAGCTACTTGGAACCCTCTTGTGAATCCTAAGGAATATATTGAGATATTCAGCGAATGGAAGGACATTTTGGAAACTGGAAGAGGAACCCTCATCCACTCTCAGACAATGCATCCTTACGACAGACTGATATGGACTGCATGGATGCCATCAATTCGTGGTGCAGTACAGTAAGCATTTGAATATTTTACAAAACAAAAAAATCTTATAGCGCCGTCTACCCAAATTATAACACATTGCATTCATTTTTTATCTTCTAGACAGTGGGCTTGCAAACAACCAGACCCTTTGATTGAACTCATAGAATATTGGATACCTCTACTTCCTGGTTGGATTTTGGAAAATATAATTGACCTCCTAGTGTTACCTAAACTGACTTTAGAAGTCGAAGAATGGAATCCATTAACAGATACTGTACCAATCCACACCTGGATCCATCCCTGGCTTCCACTGATGCGTAAGTTCACTTAGGGCTTCTAGCATACTTAAAGATTTTAACTGCTAAACAATACCTTTAATGCGATAATAGGTAATCGTTTGGATTCTCTTATCTATCCGATAATCCGGAGAAAGCTTGGTTCAGCGATGGGTGGTTGGCATCCATCTGACAGATCAGCTAGATTGATGCTGCAACCCTGGGTTGAAGTATTCGACAAGGGTGATATGCAAGCTTTCCTGGTGAAGAATATAATACCAAAGCTAGAGGACGCGTTATTACAGCTAGAAATAAATCCTCATCAGCAGCATCTGGATAAATGGAATTGGGTCTATGAATGGAAGGAAATGTTATCAGTCCATGCAATGGCTGGGTTGCTTGACAACCAATTCTTTCCTAAATGGCTACGTGCCTTGGCGATTTGGTTGAGTCACATGCCAAGTTATGAACAAGTTATTAAATGGTATATGGGATGGAAGAGTATGCTGAATGAAAAGTTGTTAGATGAACCAAGGATCAAAGGTAGGTAGACCATAAAAGTCTAAACGCTCTGATGGAATTTTATACATTGAGTTGTTTCTTTTAGAGCACTTTAAAAAGGCTCTGGAGATGATAAGGAGTGCTCTAGTTGAACCCCAAGCTCGACCACCAGGACCAATTGAACAGGTTCCTTATATGACGAATTTAGATCAAATGCCATCCATGTCTCAGATACCAGCGATGGCGCAACAAAGATTTGTACCACTTCCACGAACCATCACGCAGACTGCTAGAGATTACAAAGATTTTGTACAGGACAAATGTGAAGAGCGTGGTATACTCTTCATGCCTATTCCAAATAGATATAGAGATGACAAACAAGTATACAAACTCGGAAACGTGCAAGCATATATTGACGGAGAAATGCTCTTTGTATCTCGTGGAACTGGAACATGGGCACCGATACAATTGAATGCCATCCTGGACATGGCAGAACTTTGAGAATCAGTCTCGTAAGGATATGGCTCCAATAAATGTCACATAGGTTGAAATTGGAAGGGATGAACCATTTCAATTATATGTACTAATTTTGATAGTCCTGGAATACCATGCCTGCAATTTATTTCTGAAAATTAGTACACCTATAGCAAGTCAGGTTGCCAGTTGTAATAGTCAAATGGATAATGTGACTGTTTTATAAAATATATTAACTTTGTAATATTTATTTGTTCATATAAAGTTTTTTGGACTCGAGTGATTATTTTTAGCTTTGATATTGCTGAATCTTTACTTTAGTCCTTAGTTTAAAAGACTAGTGTCTGTCGAATTAAGAATCTGCCTACCTACAGGTAATATCAATGTAGTTTAGGTGGGTTCAAACTCGGATGCTTCTAGAGAAATATCATTATTTTGATCGATCGATTCATCTAGATAATCAATAATCCTTTTACACTGTTTTCCACCCACTTCCTTACTCACTTTTGTTAGCCTTCCTCGTTTATCTATTGGTATCTCTCCTGCAAGGAGTAAAGTGCAAAGTCTCCTAACTCTTTTATCAGTGATACCATGAAAGGACATAAAAACTCTTTTGCAAACACGTATCCTAATATCACGGTCATACACATAATATTTAAAATTGCTATTTCGTTTTTTAGGCACAGGTTTCCTTGGCTTTCTTTGCTTAATAGAATCTGGTTCAATAAGGCCTTGTAAATAAATATCTTGTTCGTCCTTAGTCTTGAGATCTTTAAAGTCCCTTACGAAGCTCATGACCATCTCATCACTTATGCGATTGGAACAGCGTAATCTGCAACTAATATAACAGAGTAAATATTTATAATTATAAAACCTGATTAAATTTATATAATCATGTAACAGAATACATTAGGATAAACAGCGGAGGTGGTTTTTGGCAAACTGTAGAAGTATCATTATGCACAAGAATAATAATAACAGCCACTACAATTATTTACCCACAAACGCCATCATCCCCATTTGACAAATTAGTTTTATTCATTGGCGCAGTGTCGCTTGACATTTTTCTTACGCGGTACAATTAGAAAAAGTAGAAATAAATAATCCTAAGACCGCAGCCAGTCTACCATCTTGATAACAATCACCTGTCGCTGATCGCGCAACTGGAATAGAAGTGGCATAAATAATCATTTTTCTTCGGACAACTGGTAATGTCCAAATCTTAATAATCAGCAGTTGCCAAATGATTAAAATCTGCCATTGTAAGGAAGCTTTATATAAAATTGACCAAGAGGGCGTCTTTGGGAGACACAAGCATACAGTACCATCTAGCGGAGTTATCATCATTCGCACACAAGAAATTATTAATAAATGACAAAAAAGCACGGAATATCATTTTAACTAAATTCCGAATTTTCGTATATGAAATCAAAAGTACCAAAAATATCCGTAAATTTATTAAGTGACCATACCATAAGATTCCTCCCACATGATTGCAGTCCTTATGAAATTTGAAATGAAATAAATTATCATACATTAACATACGTATACTTAATAATGTCATGCGAATTATATATTCAGACACACGTAATCTCCTAGTTAGCCATACGTATTAAAGTTGTTTTTGTTTGTGTTCATTTTCAATATTATATGACTATAGTACTAAGCAGATCGTAAAGGTTGTGTACATCATAATAATATCCTGGTAATTGTTAGCTAATAAGCGTTCGCGTAGAAAGCGTATTCACCTAGGCCATTAAGGTCTGGTTGTTCCCACATGATTTCCACGTCAAGCGATACTTCAATTTCTGTTCAACTGCAATTTAAATTTAATAGATAATTGATTTATCGTTAATCTATCTGCCACTTAAATTTTATGTTAACTTACTGTACCCGGAAATGAGTACCATACCATCGTTTATCCATATGAAAACATATTTTAATTGTAAAATAGTAGAACTAATAACGAACAAGTGCCTAAGGCGACTATTACAATCTTATCAGACAAAACAGACTAATCGTAGAGGCATGATTATAATTGATCCGATTGACCCAATGCTTTTATGAGATTTTATAGTTTGTGCATGTTGATAAAGTTGTGAAGGCTACTTAATGGTGCATTATCGTTTAGCAAATGGCTGCGTGCAAAGTGTAGGCGCCGCCAACAACCACCACCAATGGCAATAATACCAAAGCAACAGCATCACTAGCGACATCATCTCGCCTAGGTACGCAGCTTTAAAACTCCTCAATATGGAAAGTTGCGCTTGATTCTCTTGAGAAGAGGCAGCCGGTTCAGGAGGTGGACTGGTCGCCACCGCGAAGGATGGACGTTCCTTGCTCGCCCACGCGCCAAGCAAATCTACACAGCGTGTTCCTCCAAGGCGTTGAGGAAATTTGCATCGACTCCATACTGCCTGGTAACCACGGTTATCTGGTTCCGGTTCTCTGGGAAGTTGAGAAGCTTAAAACTGAATCCAAACAGCATCCTGACCATACTGTAAGAAAGCATTGAGCATATTGGACCTCATAATGGTTGACTCTAACAGTTCATTAGATCTGTGCGTTAGATGCTGAATCCTTTCATTCGGTTCCTGGAATCACAATCTCCTCGACATGCCTTTAATCGTGTTCCACTTAACTCCGTAATAATTGCCATGGAAGGATCTGTCGAGGTTTGTACAATTTGCATATATTGGATATCTATGTAGTGTGCTTGCATGATCAGGGATTTTGTGTCTCTGACATTATTAATGAATCTAGGTGTATCAGGTAAACTAGTAATGATATTCATAAGAGAAGAAACGTACGAGTAGAGTTGAGGAGAGTCTATGCCAGTTCGTAGCGAGTATAATTTCTATAAATAGCCTGCGGTTGCACCGGTCGTGTCGTGTCAATGCGGCTCCGCAACTCGTTTGCCATTTTTATTCAAGACAGTGTACGAGCAGGGTTGGGGCTTGAGTTAATTACACGATTCGCTTTGGGCTTCTGAAGAGAAGAAAAAAAATTAAGAGGTGCCAGTAAATACGATATTAATGTAACTCTTGCAGAACTTAGCAATACTTACACGTTGGACTGTCACGTTCAGCAATGCTCGGTCAGTCTCGTGTTTTCTCGATAAACTCGATCGCGCCCCCGAACATTCCAAACCCACGCGGAATGGCCGTTTATACCCTCAGCTCTGCGTTCCCTGATAAAATGACGCCGTATCGGCAACTTATGCGAGTTTTCGCGCCAAGCATTTATTCCTGGTACGTAATAAGTTCATCTCTAGCACATAAGTTCACTCGCGTGTTGGATGCGTTTCCGTGCGTGTCTAACATGATGATTTAAAGTGCAGATACCGTTCCAAGAGCTAGAAGAGTCATTCGGACGAATTGCGCAAGCGTAGTTTATCCTATAGTTTCTTATCTGGTTATTCATCGATGCATGTAACCATCCTTTCATTCATCGAACCGTTCAAGCATCTAATGGTTCATCCATCCATCCATCCATCCATCCATCGTTTGTTTGTTTTCAGTTGAACACCTGGTCTCTGGATGTCTTTACCTTTACTTTCTTTCTGATTTGGGATAGGCTCGTGCAGGATATAAGGTATTGAGTCGAGCCACAGAGCCATAGTGAAGTTGATTGCGAGCTGAGGTTTTGAGTATAGTCCAGTCAGGACGCCCACACTGTTCAGAGATCTCTACAGGACGGCTGTGCTGAGGTGCGCCACGACGTTTAGATCGGGAAAACCTTGGCGATATTTCATGGACGCATAACGCGTACGCGCCTATCTCAGGATAACGGATAGAGACCAGGCTTCAAGCAAGCAACAAATCAGCCAGACTATGACCCTCCTCCTCGCCGCAATGATTCTCTTTATTCTTGTTTTGGTATTATCCGCAATGCCTCACAGAATGCTACCATGATGCGGTACCAACGTCGGTTATACCTGGTACCAGATTTGTACCAGATCTTGGTGTTGGTAACAATAATGACAATACGGTGCAGTGAAATTTTGGACTGTGTAGATAACACCTAACAGGTAAATATTAAGCGCAATGAATGTAAGTATAGAAAATTATTAAGGTAAATTTAGTGGAAAATTCAATATTACTAAAGATCAACGATATGTGGTAGATTCGTCCATCGTGTCGTGCAGCAGCAGAAGGTTTCGCCGTGGTTAGAACCGCATGTAAAAAAGTTGGTATGTCACGGATGAGGGCGCACGGTCCACGTACGAAGCAACAACAGGTGCCGGTCGCGCATGCGGATCATCAGGCGTCGTGATTCATGCCGCTGGAGATGATCTTGTGTCGTTCGAAGAAGCTTTTGCGAGTTCACTTGCTCCCTGTGGCAATTGCGGGTTTAGTTGCAGCGACCTCTAATGAGTAATGACATCTGGTAAAGGGCGGGGCTTACTGGAGCTCCCACGCGGTCTTCACTTGCCTATATACACCGGGTACGTTTCCACCACCATCATTCACCATCAGCGCCACCGCAGTCATCATTACCATCCTTGAGGAACTACCACCATCATCCCTCCCTCATAATCACCAGGCGTATATTTAACCAGTCAAATAGTAATATACAGTAAAACTGGTTACTATTTTTCACTCGTTAACACTTGTGAACTCATGGTAAAACTGGAACTAGTAGCGAGGTTGGGAACTGAGAACAGCGTAGAGCAAGTCTATACGGAAGAGTCGATTATCTGCAACAAAAAGGAAAGCACGGTTAACAGTTGATAAAGTAGTGAGAAATAAGTCTGTTAGAGATTGGTAAGATTTTTTGTTTCCAGGAGGATCGTTTTCCAAGAGGTTGGCACAGCACTGATCATAGGAAATGCATCGATGGAAGGGAGCGCACGCGGCCCCCAACGCCCTCTGTGCTCACTCATTCTCTCCCACTCTTCTTCTCTCTCTCTCTCTCTTTCCTCTTCTTCTCTCTCTTTCCATGTCTCTTTCTCTCTTCCTCGCAGTATACTCGCTTTCGTGGTCGACCACGAGAACAAGACAAGACGCCAAGACGATTCGAACGACTCCGAGCCGTCGTTCCAGCCGCCCGCGCACTGGACCGAAAGGAACCGAAGGCGACCGAGCGCGAACCCAAAGCCAAACGCATAGTTAGCTCGAATCGCGATCGCGCGATGCACGTCCGCGCGCCTCCTCCGCGAAGACGGCTTTGAGAATCACGCGTTATCCTCCTTCAGGACGAGTCCCCTTGATTAAAACTTGTGGCGCGAAGAGCAACAATGCGTCTTCCCGCGTTTTGTTCAACCTGAATGCGTTAACGTCGACGTCCTTGCACACGTTGTTCATTGACGTTGTTGTACTGTTGACGCCTTGGTATTGTAACGAGGATTGTTAATATAATTTTTCTTCCTTGTCGGATTGTGAAAACGCAACTACAAATCCTCGTGACTGTTTCATGGGGATTTTCGATTATTGCGGGTAGTGTCTTTGTAGTTGTCTTGTGCTTCCTTCTGTAGCTGTCTACGCGCAGAAAGCAGCTGCAATACGGCCCGTTATGGATCCCTACCCGATGGTGAGTTTAACTCTTTTTTTTAAGTGACACGCGAAGTTTGACAGTTTTTGAAAATGTCAGATACAAGTTCGCGGAAGCTAGAAGTAGTAGTGCGTTGCGAAATAAAAGTTACGACTTAAGGACGAGTACAAGTGTATTATTTTTATCTTCCTTTTGGTGGGATTAAAATAACAGGTGCGCATACGATATCTTATGTGATCATTGGAATAGCAGGGCCTATTTCTAACAAGTAAAATATTATCAGGTGAAACAATAGTATCGATAGATCGCACAGCCACTTGATAAATCGCGACAAATCTCAATGACTTCATCGCGATATCGTATTACCATATGGGACGAGTATTTTTAAAAGGGTAGTTACCATGTAGCATATCGTTCAAGGGTATCGCGGAACGCCCTGGACCTTTAAAGTGAATGGATCCTCTTCTTGCAGGTGGTTGAATCTACAAAAGAGAATTAAAATTAACATATGTAGTCGTCAATAAATGTAATTGCATTTTTTTTCTGAGATTTAACTAATCTCGAATAATACGATACGTGTGCATTTTCATTGAAGAACAATGCATCTGTTATCGTAATTTCTGCAAGTAAGCGACGTAAGCCACTTGTGAAGAAATTAATGAAATTGTAAGATTCTAAGAGGAAAGTATCTAGATGTTCCTTGTAAGTAGAATTTGTCGTTGCGGATAAGATATCCTGCACGTTGTCTTCAGCAGGCAACGGCAGTGGTGGCCCTGACGGTAGTGGCGTCGGTAGCAGCAGTGCAACTAGTGGAATGCGCTATTTGATGAATGAAGATGAAGCGGACGAAGAGGACGGGACGGGATGGTTAGTCGGCTGGCTGGCGTCCCCTGAATGGGACCAGTCCTCCAGTAGAAGCCTTGTAAAGGCAGGCGTTCACCACAGCGTCGTTCTACAGAATAGCAATACATGCGTTTGACAATGGAACATCATTACGATTCAGTGGCTCCACCTTAACAATAGAAAAATTCGCAACAGTTATTTAATATCTCTAGATACAGAATAAATTACATTGTTATAAACCATTGACGTCGGTAGTCAATCCGACATGTTTCTCTGATATTAAAATTTATATTACAATCTTGCCTGGTTGAAGGCACGTAGTTGGTAGCTCTGAGAGAATGACGTTAAAACGACGACCTGGGTGTGGTACGCATGGAAATAGATCAGAACAGTATAGTTGATAGAGGGATTGGTACTGGCCGTAGAAGAGGAATCATTGATGTGAAAGAATGACCTGGTCCATCCGTCCGCAGCGTTTTTATCTCTGAAATCGTGACCGAATAATAATCATTTGGAATATCATTGAATTTCATGCGTGCTCGGCTTACCCACTTCGTGTTCCATTGGGCGTTTCATGATGCGTATGCGGACTTCGTGTGATTTGATAGGACGTTTAGCTGCTCCCGTTCACTTCACGTCTCTTCCATCATTCTTAATTAAGACGGCGGGCATGACAATCCCATTTGACTATCTAAGCTGAATCTCACTCCGGCGCTTCGGCATGCTCGGCGTTTCTCTTTTCTCTCTTTGACATTGAGAATAAGGACTAGCGTACAATTCAGAAGCAGAATCTCATCAAGATGGTCATCCTAACGACTAGGTACCCTGGTAGCGGCTTCTGCATCATTCTGTAATTTATTTGAGAATAAGAAGAGCAACATGAATCTCGCTTAGACGCGAATGATCAGACCCGTTACGTTTTCACGCATTGATCAATGATCTAATGCATTTTGAATGAGCTACCAAATAACGAAGGTATTGTAAACTGCTGATGGTTTTCTTGGTACTGGGTAGAGCCTCGCCTTTAGCATATTATTGTGTTATTCTTCGGCAAGCTGTTTAAGTCAGACTGATTATTAATTGGGAGAGAGGCTATAATTTCTGACGTGTGACTATGCAATACTGTGGACATCATTGCTCACGCTTAAATCATTTTTGATCTTGTCTGGATCACTTTTATAATGTCGTCGCGATCGTGAGGAGGTGTCGAAGAGATCTATAGCAGATGTAGATAGAAAAGAGTAGTGATGAAGATGTTGATATTTTGAACATTTATATTTTTACTCTCGAGCTTATATTTAGAGTTAGCTTTTCTTTGATACCTCGTGCTAACCGGCTTTTGAGAATGATCAGGAAACTCGAAAAGGAAACCAAGAAGATTGGCGATTCCAAAGGGTTTCTTTGGATGGTCGGTAGTTCGCGCTATCGATAAACACAGAAGACGTGCAGGGACGAATGCGTCGCGACGCGTGGGTGTCGTTATTTTGGTTCTAACCTAATTCAGTAGTTCTAGGGTTACATGGTGCCGTCCTAAATATAAAATCTAGCGCAGGCCTTCGCTATAAAATTTGTAAATACGCGGAGTCTTAGTGCGGATCTAAGGTTTCAATTTTAATAAAGAGACAGCAGACACGCGACTCTTATCTAAAATATCAATAATAACGATTGGCAATAGACAGGTCTCCAATCTAACGTAGAACCCTCTAATCATCTCAATCGCCTATACCGGAAACGCTTTCACCATGAAAGCTCGCCATTAAGAACTCTCAGGTGGTTAGCTACATGACTATAAAGTGTCCAGCGACATTAGCGCCACGTTCCTTTCTCCGTGGCGGCTTATTGTATTAATAGTCAGCTTCGAAAGCTTATTTTTACACTGCAGTCACTCTTTGTGATGTTCACTCTGCAAATTTTCCTAACTTACATAAGACACTCAGTCGCCAAAAAGATTCTATGGCTACGTAATATGTATAGTGGATCTGACGGATGGACAGATGGATGAGCGATGAATGTTTATGTGGGTAAGGAAAATGATGATGATGATGATGATGTTCCTAATGGTGCCTAAGAGAGGGAGTTCAGAAAGCAAAGGAGAGAGGACAGAACGGCAGGTGATAGGTGGTAGGAGTGGCATGCGAACGCACTGGGAAAACTGCCAATCACGATCGCGAATTACCTGTTCCGAGATCGATATGCATCCGGCATAGGTGGATGCATTACATATGTACATGCGCAACGCAATATGTATATGTACATATATGTAATATAAATTAATGGCAGTTAATGGCTGCAGCGTCTACAACAAAGAAAGATTTGATAGAAAATAGAAATCATCAATCGGTGTTATTGGTTTCCGGTAAGCAACGAATGAGATGAGAGGGGCGGTCAGGGTCTCTTCAGCAATGGCCGACTAATTCCTGGCCAAAAGCGACACCCACGTGGTTGTACAAGCTTCGCCGATCAGCTATATGAAAACATCAGTGTGTGCTACCCGGATATTTCTCTGTGCTGCTTGCTGGATTTGACTCTCGTCTCTCTCCTTCTATCCCTCTCTCAGTCTATTGCTGATATGGAATTCCCTTTATACAAACGAAGCATTCCCCTTCGAAGCCGTCCTCGTCGTCGTTCTCTCCTCCTAGGTAAAATCACCGATCCTGCTTGTGCATATGTGCTGGAACGTGGAGGCGTAGTCACATTATATTCCTTATAGGTTAAACCTACCCGCCCACTTGGCATGTCCCAATACCTGGCAGCGATATGTCAACAACTACTTTCGACTCGGCGAGTTCGAACATCGAGTTTTATCGCGACACGTACGTCCTATGGAGTGACGTTAGCCGATTACAGGTAACGTGTCGACGTGACGACGCCTGACAGCTTACAGGAATGACCTGGGGGTACGTTTTCGGCATACTGACACTCGCAGAGTGTAACTAATTCAGAACTGATACATGATCAAGAGGTATAAATGATACGCCTGGTTCTAATGACGAATTAGAAAAAGAAGTGACTCCTATGGGATACGACGCAAGATCAGACGAAGTATAAGAAACGTCCGTGTATAACATGCCGCATCTTCATGAACGCGTACACTAGTTCCTTCTAACTACGCTTTTCGTTTGGGCTTTAAATATACCGTCGCGGTCGCATCATACAGTCGCGGCAAACAGCCACGCTATTACGGAGCACCTCGCGTACCACGGCGCACCGCCCGATATGGAGCAATCTCAGATTTCCATCCGCCCAAATCGAGAATATACGCCCGCGCCAGCGCTACATTCGCCGTCCGCCTCTTCCTACAGGAGCCTCTTCCCGTTCTGGAGCAGCGCACTCTACCCTATCCCTCGCGAAAGAAGGAGAGAGAGAGAGAGAGAGAGAGAGAGAGCTGCTAAGAGAGCCTCGGGGATGATGGTGGCATGCCACGCGAGCAACAGTGCCAAAAGCGCCTCAATACCGTCCACTCTGCAGACCCTTTTGTACCGTCTAGGTCTCTCCTCTCCTCTCTCTCTCTCTCCTTCTTCTTTCCATCTCTCTCGCTGTTCTCCCTCCTTATCCCCTGTCTTTTCCTTGGATACGTTTCCTTCCTCCTTTCTTTCCACATCGCTTCTTCTCCCATCCTCTCTTGTATTCCTTACATGAAACGATACGGTGGTCGTACAGTGTTTCTTAGGGTGCAGGCCTAGTGCATCCTTACGTTAGATCCTCTCTTACAGTCCTGTCTTCTCTCTTTCTTTCTCCTCTCCTCCTCCTTCTCCTCTGTAGATGCATCCTCCACCTTTTCCACCCCCCTGACCTCTTCCATTTATCCTTCTACCAGTGCTTCTCTTCCATTCTTTCACTTTCGTTTTACTACTCCTTCTATTTTCTCATTATAACGATATTGGGATCATCATCGTCTTCGTCATGGACGTCGTTCTCTTGATCTCTTGGTACTTCTAGTGTCTACCGTGTCGCGTCGCGTGCCGCCTTAACAAGTGTCTACACAGTGTCACACAGATCAGAATCCTGTAGGCTGACAGTGGTAATAATTGTGGTGCATCATACCTGCTTATACGGTGTGACCTTTATGTGTCTTGATGATACAAGTCATGAACTTGGTGCAAGCTTGATCCCTCTTGAGGAAGACGTTCGAGATCAGAAAGAAGTACACCCATTTGGTTGATCGCTGCGTTCATGTTGCCGGAAAGCAGCTTTCCCATTACAGGTAAATTCTATTGCGAAGCTCGCTCTGTCTACGTCTTCGGAATCAATCAATGACTGATGACTTGACTCTCATCGGATTCTGCGTTCCTCTACGTCTTCCTTGGATCTATTAACATATGACTATCAGTGCTATTCCGAGTGGACCAGTAAACTGCAGATGAATTCACAGTAATTGATTACTGGAATACGATCAATAGAATTCAATTAGAAATGAATGTCCAATGGTAAGGAAGTGTACTTCTGTGAGAGTCCGTGATGACTTAAGGGTATTAGGAAAAATCATTAGGGTGTGAGAAAAGAGCTATGTGGAATTTGTAGACTCATAATCCCAAATATGGAGTGAGAAATTTGAGAAAGCCAAAAATAGCGGCGCTACGCCAACATCTAAAAATAGCTAAAAACTAAAATGTAGTAAGGCATGCCTGGCTGCATGATTCTCCGATCGCGCGAATATGAATGACGATTACTATTGGACATTAATGATAAACATAACGCCGATGATACTACCTCTTATGACAAAGGTCATAAGCACCTTGTTTGTAATGACAGGGACATAAAAATCTTCTGCAAGGAGATGACGAACTTAATCCAAATGAAAACGTGTTAGCAGGCCACTATGCTGATGATATGTAGAGTCTAGGTAATGATAGGGGTCAATGATGTCAATGACGTTTCGTGTTACTCAAGCGTAGGAAGACGCAAGTTAACCTGAGTAAGGGACGAAATCCGATCGAACAAGTCCAAGTAAGGTTGAGTTGTTGCGGGTGCTGCCTCGGTGTCCACGTCTATTTCCGAGCGAGAATATTTTTATCCGCCGGCAGCGGTGTAAACGCGGCATAATGCGCTCCTCCTTCCTTTCTCGCGCTTTTGGTACCGCGCGCACTACGCACGCGATTTCCATCCGCCGAATACAGAACATCATGGTCTTGAGGACCCTGTTGGCCTTTTCAACTTTGGTTAGATTCCGGTTATGGACGTTACTGTCAATTCGCCTATATTATACGCAAACACACCTGCTGCTGGCTATTAGTCAGAAAAAGTCACGCAATGAAAAGAAGAAAAATATGTCAAGTGTTGTACGAATTGCTTTTGACCCGTACATAGAGCGCAAGCGCAGAGTTCAAATTCTAAAAATCATTGTTTTTATTCTAATATTCTATTTCTACTCTCATTCGCTCATTCTTTTTGCACTCTTTCCAATCACGCTGTAAACATTTACAGTAATGGTCGTATATACACAGTCTTTCTTCTGCAATCGCACGCTATCGATCGATGAAAATATTCAGCCACCGGTCCCTGGGTTTGAGTAGTTCAGTTACAGTACCAGGGCGGAGTAAATCGGTTCAATGAACTCTTAAACAGGTAAAAAGATGAAGAATTTATCAGGAAACTCCTGCTTGTTCTTCAGGGGGTATTATGCAGACCGAGGAAGTCGTGCCTAGTGTACGGTCTACGGGGGTAGAATCCTCGCCAACAGACAGCAGTTCGCATCTGCAGCAGGAGCATCCTTCGTTGCACTGTTCGGCGCAGGTGCCACAGAATTCTCTCCGTATGGCTGTCAAGCAGGAGCTACCTCCGGACGACGAGGATGGGGATGAGGAGCAACGGACACTCTCCAGCGAGAGAGATGCCGTGAGTGTTCATGGGTGAGTCAACGTCCTGGCCTATCCTGACACTTGAAGGAATATAGGGTTTATCCCTGAGGAGACTTTGGATGATCTCCTTGACAGTCCTCAGGTGCAGGGCGATGGGATGCAGATTCCCATGAGCGTTGCTACAATTCCCACTGCATCAACACCGTTAGCACCATTGACGCCACCGACGCCACCGACGCC
>JARPRG010000480.1:181021-192262 GCA_031001745.1 Hartigia nigra | reverse complement strand
CAACATCAACATCAACATCAACATCAATCCCAAGCTCATTCTCATCAACATCAACAACATTATCAGTCTGCTGATACCTTACCTGCTGCGGCCTCCAGGAGGTCTGTTATCACGTCGACCTCGCACTCCTATCCGCCTCATCACAGCACCCATTACTCTCAGCATACGATGCACTCTCAACAGCAGCATCATCATCATCATCAACAACAACAACAACAGCAGCCGACTCCTAGGCCGCCTATGAAGTATTCTGATCTGCCTTATATGGGGGAGATAACACTGGACAATAGTAAACCGCGCCGAGGGCGAAAGCCGAAGAAAGCCGACATCTGCCACCTCATCTATAAGAACTATGGTACCATATTACCAGGTACACCTGGCCATGAGGAGAAGAAGCAGACGGTGAAGTCAAAGCCTGAAAGTCGTACAGACCATCAGAATCATCCACAGGTGTCCTTTCAGCGGACGGATATTCAGAACAGAATTAGTAGCCTCCTGGAGAAGCGTCTCACTCAGGAGTCCAGAAGGAACCTTGCCCTGGCAGAAAGCCTAAAATTATCGGAACAGGAGGAACCGCTCAATCTTTGTATTCGTGATCTCAATCAGCTCAAGATACGATTGTTACGTAAACATGGAAACGTCTACGAGTCTGGTCAAGTAAAAAGCGAAGCCTCGAGTGACGCTGAAGAAGTTGAATGTCTTGGTAGCTCATCCTCGCCGCCTGCGCTGCATGATGTCCAACGGCCAAGTGAGTCCCTCAACTATGGAAATCATCATCATCATAATGTACATGGTCACAATCAGCATGCAAATATCAACAACACTAGCAATAACAACAATAGCAATAGTAGCAATAACAACGACGAGTCTGCAGGATTTGCTCCAAATCCTGGTTTTGTCTACTGGCCCAACGCTGGTGTCTTTATTCATCCCATGGCGCTGCAATCACAGTTCCTGTATTATCAAAAAATGGCACAAACTGACAAACCATTTGGGTGCGTTGAGCCAACGCCTAAAGAGCAGAAGATTGTTCCAAAGTCGATATTTTCAATGTTGGATGGTGGAAAGAATTCCGGTGCGTTGACGAGTTCTGTACCATCGGCACAGGTGTCGCCCTCTGGAACAACGCTAACAACAGGACAACCACAGCTGACGCCGCCAGCATCTTTATCAGGTTCATCGCCAACAGCAGCACCAGAATCGCCAAGGCCGAAGAGGAACGCTCCTCTGGGTCATCAAAGTCAGACTCAGCCAACAAAACGGAAGCGTTCCGCCATTTTTATTCCACCGATGCCCACCGAAAATAATAACAATCCAGCGACTGAGGTCAGCATATGCAAGTTTAAGTTCACGGGTGGCGCCAAGCCGAGTCTCCAGGAGAAGAAGAGTCTTTCTGTCGATTCCGGTGGTAACTTTCGGTATTACAGTGGCACTGGAGACAAGAGTATGCGTGGTTATGAATTCTTCCCACGGGAGTCCCTTCAGCAACCTGCTGGACAGGCTGGATCCTCGGCTGGAGCTTTCCTTAGTGCAGCTGGAGAACGGATACCAGCTCCGGTGACTGGGGCTTCCGCAGCAGCTGCAGCTGCAGCCGCAGCAGCGGTTGCTGCATCCTGTCAACGTCCTCCAGCTACACAAGAGGATGGTCGACGAAAACGCAAGACCAGGAAGTCCTTGCAGCGTGAAAAACTAGAACAAACCTTCAAAGAAAAAGGCTTCCTCATTCAGACACAACAGTTGGAGTCTGCAGAAGGTGCGACCTACTGCAAGTTCAGACAGCTTCGCAAGTTCACCAGGTACTTATTCAGGAGCTGGAAGGACTACCTTCCTGGTAATGTGCGCGAGTTGACGGGAGCCTCGGAAGCGGATGGTATCGAGGCTGATCCCGAGGTCGAGAATGAAGTCGATCCCGAGTCCTCTATCATTGGCTCACCTCTCTCGAGTTCCCTGAACGTCAACGAATTAATACCTGGTCCAGAATTACTCGAGGACTCCCGAACTCTCTCCCTGACCCCTTAAAATTAATTCTATTCTAAGTACGAGAATGTCTGGAAGCCGCATTTATTGCTTTCGTTCACGTCCGTCCACGTCGACTTCCGTCCCTCAGGGCGACGCATTTATGTCACAAGAGGATCGTCCTCAGGACAGGGAGTTTGCTATAGCGAATTAGCTAGTGACGGTCGACAGCATCATATCTGATGCCTAAACGCGCGTAATCAGATCATCGTTGGTTTTATGCGAGTCAACGTAGCTCTGTGCCAAAGATGGGAGACTGGTATGTACATAGAAAATATCAGAGAATGCAAGTGCGTGAGTGTACTGATGCGCGCATCTAATTAATTGCGATTGTGTTAACCAAAGAGTGCATGTGTAAAATAAAGAAGTGTGTTCAGTAAATACGACGAATGAGAATGAAGGAGAGAGAGAGAGAGAGAGAGAGAGAGAGAGAGAGAGAGAGAAAGAGAGAAAGTTCTAAACGAATTGCAACGTTATCATATTTTTGTAAATGACGTTAATTATTTAATATCGTCTAACGAAGTCTAGTCTTATTTATACTTTGGCGTCGAACGAGAAATTAGAAATGCAAAAAGAAGAAGAAAAAGATAAAATTAACTAAGCGAATAATTTAAGGCGACGCTCGAATCGTTGAAAAGGTGTAATATTAATGACCGTCCCGACGCATTTGAACGTCGTGCGCCACGACGCTTCAGTAAGTGCCGGTTCGACGCGCGACCTCGTCGCGCACATATGCTCACTGTATAGAGGTCACATGTTGTTTATAGCTTATAATAAAACTATATTGTTATTAACGATATTGCATTCTCTCTGTCATATCCTTTTCATGTAATTGGATTCTCTTCAAGAATGTATGTACGATACTCTCCATACTACTGTAACACAGAATTGGACTGGCCGACGCCTGGCGTCCAGCTCCTGGAGGAGCAATTAAGCGTGCCTGTTTTGATTTCATTGATGCGATCCGAGAGCAGGGATTTGTGGACCGTCTGGTAGGAGAAAGGGCTAAAGAAGAAAAAGATACGGGGAGGAATGAGAGAAATAAAAGAAAAAAGAGAAACGAGTGAACAGCTAGAGAGTTGAGAACGCAGAACAGGGCTTAGCAGAGAACTGGATGTCAGCGTCGTTGGCGAGTCCGCGATTGTTGGCCATACAGGCAAGCATGGAGACACGTATGCGCTACATGTGTGGTCATGTGTAGCTGGATGCATTGGCGTATGTATACTATATGTATGTGCGCACACAGGCGTCGCAACTAGTAAGCGGCGTCGAGACGCACACGCATGGTTCTTGTACAGCCGAGTGCGTAGGGCCCCATTCATGCATACGCCCATTCACGCATCTCTGGCTCACCTTGACGGCTTTTTGTCCCTACCAATAGTTCTTCTTTCCCTTTCCATTTATCTCTCTTCCACCGTCCTGCACCTTGGCTCTTCTCTCCTTCTCGAGGTGTTTGTAATTTTGTGACGACATCCTTTTGATTTGTTTGCCTCCGTAGAACTCGCTGGATTTCGGAAACGACGTAATGCTTGGTTGTAGTACTTTTGTTCTGTGGCTGCTGTGTGCTTGTACTTCTCTGTGAATGTAGCAGATGGCGATTATTCGTATTATTGTATGCAGAATGAATAGATACGTACAGGGAAGTAGATACATAAGTTATGGCCACAGCAGCGGAATAGAATCATACGGAAGCAGAAGGTTCTACGTCGTAATTACGAAGAGTGCCGAGGGTTCCCCACCGCCATGCGATATTCTCTTATTGTCCCATCTTCTTTAGTGACTTTTTGCAGTCGCGCTGCGCCTCCTCGCCGTTCAGGAGAGCGCGCACAATGACTGCAGGTTTCCTAATACGGCCTCGGCGGAGTCCTCGTGAAAAAAAGAGGTATTTCGGCGAGTACCTATAAGTATACGAGGGCAGAATCAGCGGTGTCTGGGAAGAGGACAACATCGTGGCTTGGTAGATTCGGTAAGACAGCAACACGATGCACACCAGAGACACTATATATATATATTGCATTTGTAGGTTTATTCTTTGATATTGGAAGCCACACGTTCCCCAATGAGACGCCAAGGTGATCAAATAACTGTCTACCTGGTTGCACTGATCATAGGATATCAGATCCGTGGAGCAGACGAGACAGGTTCCTGGACGAAAAACTTCAATTTGTCTGGCGCGTTCCCTATCCTGGATAGTGGATCGTGAATCGCGTAGGTAAGGCGACGCTTCGTTGGTTGGCTGGCGCGCTTTCCGCGTCCTTAATGACGTTCCCGGCGGTACGTTGCCTCCTGGACGTCTTCGTGTTCTTCGTAAGGGCTGGCTCGCGTGGCTTCGACGCAAGAACGGCTTCATGAATGAACTCCGACGCGGCTCGATAGAAGGACTCTTCTCTCTCTTTCTCTCTTACTCCACGTTTCTTTTTGTATCTCACTTTTCTCTTTTCGATACGCGGTTAAACTGGAATTGGCACAATGCAGACGGAATGCCTGATTGTTTCTAGGCAGTGGCGACTATTCCGTGGCAAACAAGAAAGAGACGCCACCGGAAATCATCATTCTCAACGCGAGTTTTAATCCGAGAAACCGGAATCCTCACGAGCCGCGTGCGAGCTGACTGACAATAAGACAGTCCTCTCACTACCTCGATTCCTACCTTGAATTCCGGGCCTGTTCTCTCATCCGCGACTACATCCACGTCCACCTTCATCTTCGTCCTCCTTCTCTCCACCAGCCATTCTTCTGCACTTTTTCATTCTCCTTCTGGCGTTTGCCTCACCGGACATTCCTGGATACCTTGGAGTTGCATAGTATAGGAAGTCACGGCGCCCAGCTTCGTTCGCCACCATCTCGTAACGTTAACGTATTTCCTGCGAAGAAGAACGAATATCCACAAGTACTACTTCCTGGTCACAGTACTTGGTCTCTCTTTAAAATTGTGAAACGCTAAAGGTTACAGGTCTCTGTGTAGGCGATTGATTGGGACCTGCACATTCGGGGCCTGCGCGATCCCAGCAGGTAGTCGGGCGGCCAGTCAAGCATCAAAGGAGTTAACGATTACGCGATGATTTCGTGACAAATTAACCTGGCAGACTTTCGTTTGCGCCTGGATTCGCTGCCTCGCGTGGCTATGACTTACGAAATTCTCTTTCCACGTAGAAGTACCCAGGGCCCTTTCCACCTGGTGGGCGTTCATCGGCCCACGCAGATAATCCAACCAGGAGCAGCTTACGAACCTGTGATAGTTTAGACCAACGAACCGTTAGTCTCAGTCCTATACCATCAGCACTGATATACCATAATACTAACCAGAGTTATGTGAACAGGTTGCAAGATATCACTTGGCGACGAGTAACAGGTGTATATATAGTTCGTATGTATACAAATACTGTCCATTGATTCTGCCACACGTGGACATTCCTTAAATCTAATTCTAGCAGTCGATTTCACGCAGCAATATTTACGGTTTCTCTGAAACGAGAGAAATCTTCGATCAGAACGTGTGAGAACTGATTGAGCAAGGATGCTGGATACTGGACGCAGGATGCATGATGCAGTGTGCATCCTCGGATCACGGCATCGTTTTGCCGCGCATATACCAGCTGGTCCAACTTCTTGTGGCCACCGACAGCTGCAACGAAAACGAAAAATTCGATTCCTTCGCCGACGAACCACTCTACGCACAGCAGGCGCATCCGACGCTATTGAAACTCCTTCGTTCCCTTCTGCAACTTTGTAACAGGTTAACAGAGCGCAGGAATGGTCCGATTTTCTTTATCTATATCGATATCTACCTTCAAAGGAGGTTTCATGAATTTTCTGTATGCCTGTTAAGGGGTACGTTAAGTTTTGTATTGAGTACAAATTATTAATAAAAAGTCCAACTGCTGTCATTTGCATCAGGATGAAGAATACGGTTCAAAATTTAGTACGTATTTTTCTCAGAATTTTTTCGCATTGCGAATAATTCATTCAATTATATGCTACGTGTAAATTTAAACATTCTATTTTGAATAGTCATTCCCGTTACAAAAATAAAGATACTTCAATCATACTTGGAATATTTTTATACGCAAGATATAATCTAGTCTTCAAATGTTTACACTGTCACGACTACTTACATAACCTTGTTTATAATGTTATAAAAATGTTACCTTTAAAATTTGGCCCGCATAGTCCTACGATGTGGATCTTATTCCAGTCGTATATGGGATATAGTTAATTATTAAATGTAGTTATTACGAGACAATGTTGACGTACAGGTTATTGCGTGAGTCTGATATATTGTCCATTCATAGTATTTACGTTTTTACTAATAAAACTACTTAATCTGTCTAACACGACAGTTGTCGTTATTAACATTCTTGCGAAATACAATTAAATATAACTGCTTCATTATTGATTTATTTTACCGTTCGATACGCATAGCATTTATATCGATAGCATACGATACGAAAACGTTTAAAACATATAAATAATGGCGTCGTTACGAAAGTCACTAGATGTCTTTGACGAATAGAGAAAGTTAGCATCTTTTCAATATAAAATACTAAGTAAATTTTATTTAAAAATTTAATAATTTTATTCCATTAATATGAATTTATTTTTTTAATCATTTGAATATTCTAGCAGATATCGTGACCATCAATTGACACATGTAATGGGCCTGACGATCTGCGCATGCGCAGTGACACTATGGTAGTAACGGTCATGTCATAAGTGTGGACTTACAGCCCCGTCAAATCGTTAAGTAAATTCGTGGAAAACATGTTTATGGTTAGGAAATGCAATCTCAATTCATGTTTAGATTAGATTTTTATGATGTCTGGAAGCCGTACAGAAAGTTATGATTACTAGATGTAATGGTAGGTCAAGATATTCCTCTAAATTTGCAGTCGCCTATCCCCTCCTTTCTAACAAAGGGACGCGTAGTACTTTGTGCGTGTTTCTTTGTCGAAATACAAACAGTGATAAGTCCATATTATTTATCAGGATGGAAATGACTGATTTGACAGTTTTGCGACAAAACTGAGTTACAATATTGGAATTTTTGCCAGAAATATGGTGAGTTCAGATTTTAACCTATCGCTTCTTTATGCTGTAAAGTAGGAGACGACGTTGACGCCATTATCTATTTTTCTTATGGATTTAAAATATATTTATTGAACATGACAGTGATTGATATTTTTTTATGTTTTAATGTGATATGATTATGAATTCAAAAATTCATTTTTCATACTGAATATATAACTGTATCAACATTTAACATTTTAGTTTTCATCTTATGTGAAATCCGTGTACAAGAGGAGGAAAGTATCGCAAAAAGGATATTTATCAAAAGTGAAGGTACTAATACAAAGTAAAGGAAGAATGGCACAAAGAGCATCAAAAAGGATGGAAGTACCAGACGAGCGTCCATCTCTTCGTCGGAGGAAATCCACGACGGGTGAGTAAATTTGTTATTGTCATTAGTGAGAATCCATCTTGATGTATGTAAAGATACAGGTCTTTGCATATTAAATAATGTTATTGTATATCTTGCGAAAATTAAGTTGATATCTTATCGTTAAAAGATATTGCAGATTTAAATCATTTTATTCCTGTATTTTTCGTGTTTCGACTCTATTGCAATTTCATAGTTCACTAGCGCGCTCTGTGTCATGTTAGTGCAACTGCATCATAGATATGAATTTTTTTGATAAATCGCGACCATTACGTTTTATCATTGTCTGAAGGTAAACAGACGAAGCTTTTACTATGTCAGCTATATCGGCCGAGCCTCGCAAATTGACGTACCATTGAGAATGCTGCCATCTATGCGGTGAAGCAACTATCACTAAGTTAAAACCACAATACGTACATACACAGCTGTTACGGAACTATTTGAGAAGTCTACAAGGGATTGTAGGTTCAAGGGTTCTATATTTCCTTAGGAACAAGCTTATTCGATTCTATTTGACGTTTACGTAATGCGATGGTGAATAGGTCGAAGGTTCAATGAAATCTAATACGGTTCGATAGAATAATAGGCGTGTTATATTTGACTTCGTTCTAGATAATCTTTTCAATATTTAGCAATTATAATAATATTAATAATAGTATAATGATCATATGTAAATGTATATTTATAATATACAGCTACTGCGTGCGGCTTAAACGTGTCCATGACATTTGCTCAACTGTTATGCAAATTTTATAAATGGATTACTATTTTTCAACGTATGTAAATTCCAAAATTGTTATTTTATTTTTAAAATGTTCGGATTTTTAAAAATTCTAACGTGCTTCCAATACGTGTCATTCGCCGAAAATCGAGATTCGCATTGGGCAAGCTGTCACAATATTGCCAAATAGTTTCTATCCCAACAATCGTATGACAGTTGTCAAATTTGACAGACACCTTCAATCCGCACCGCACTTGTACAAGGGCAAGGAGCTCGTGGCAAATATACAAGAGTCTCGAGGATTCGCGTGTTTCTCAATACACGGTTCTTCGGAACAACGCTAGTTAGCGTAAACGTACGCGTTTCTCAATATACAGGGTGTTCTACGTAACAGGGAACATCATTCTCGAATTACGAACGTCAAATTATTCGTCCAACGAATAAACAAACAAGAGAACCGCTCTGATTCTCTAGACTTTTCGAGAACATTTTTTTTACATTAAAATTCGATGGAGTTTTAGGCAAAAAGAAAAAACAAATAATTGAGACTTCAATTAAGGTTATAGGTCGTTAGACTATACGTGATGTACTTTTTTTTTTCCAGACCCTCAGTATAGAAATTCATACGGGTCCTTGGTGATTGTCACGTGGTACACCCTCTATACCACTTATGTATATGAAATATACTTCGTCCCGGGCTAGTAGTCATCAAAGTATCATCGAGCGCCGCTAGTGGCGTTCGATCAGTTAGAGCGATAAAATATACGCGCTAATTTAAAATGGCCGATTAGAACTATGTATAGATATAGAGGTGCCATTTAATTCACGAAACAGAGAGCGCTGCAATCACATCTATTATTGGAAGGACACTTGAAAAGTGCTTTTTAGCTCTGGAGTAGAAACGCGTTTCCTTACGCTCGATCTAAAACGATGCGATCTTTACAAAAGATAGTTTGATCGATCGATCGATCGGATCGTTTCCAATCGGCCTCTCTCTCTCATCCGCTCTCCCCCCCCCTCTCTCTCTCTCTCTCTCTCTCTACCTACCTCATAACGAAAAACCCTGTATGATTGTTCTTCACAGTTCTTTATTACTCATTTGGTGTGTCTCTTATTGTATTTTTTTTCTTCTTCGCTCCACTCATTATTGTTGCTCTAGCTTACTCGCCTAGTATCGCCTTGAGAGTCAAGTGCCTAGTATCACCTAATTAGTAGTAAACGTTAGTAGCATCGTTGATTATCTATCTAGTATATCGTTACGGCGTCAAGATAGGCGTCACGGTATTAGAAGTATTATTTAATCAATTTATTCGTTTAACAGCACTCGTATAGTAAGTAATATACTAGTAAGTATTATCAGTTTTCCTATCGGTACTTATTAGTAGTAGGAGTAGTAGTAATAGTAGTAGTAAATATAGTAATAGTCAGCAGTATAGTAATGATGGGCGTCGCTTAGGCATTGCTACGCTTTATCAAGTATACTACTTTAATAGCGCAAGTATATCAATGTACATATGCGTTCATATATCTATATATATATATATATATTTTCTTTCGCGCAACGATTTCAATAAACGCCCACCGGTCTACGGCTGCGGTAATTTGAAGGTCCGCGCGGATGATATTTGAAAAACGACGGATTAACAATATTTCTCTCTCTTTCTCTCTCCCACACGCACACACCCTCTCCCTCTCTCTCTCTCTCTGATGATTTCAATACAACAGTAAGTCATGCGGTTTGACGAGAATAATCTACTAGTGTCTAGTTTAGGCAACTACGGTGATATGATTGAATTTCATTATTATAATTATTATTTATTTTTTTCTCTTTACGCTATTTCCTTTCGATTTTTATTTTTTATTTTTTTCTGACCCCCCCCCCCGTCTCTCCCCTTTGCCGTCGCCGTCCCTTCCCCTCATATCTCATCGCATTTCAGCCCCTTTTCATTGTCTTAGCGACGGTTCCCATTTTTTCCTTTGCCTTTTCCCTCCGTTAATTTAAGTTTTATCGCTAACCTGGAACTCGCGGACGACATCCGTCGTACGGAGTTTATTATATTCCGTTCAATCGTTCGCGCGCGCTCTTAATTAAACGAGAGATTGTCATCGAAAAATATAAGGTTGTTTCGCGAGAGTCAGTTAACCACCTGCGTTCGAAAGTAAACGCATCCATAGAAAACAGGGTAAACCGATTCTCGGGGGGATAGCAGTGTTTTAATAGTTAAGTGGATACGGGGCTCGAGACTTGGCCGTAAATATTGTACGTACGATATAATAATATAATAATAATAATAATAATTGTCGATCGTTGCGTAAAATAAGGTCATTGTAGATTGGTCGCACTCGTTACGGTTTTTCTTTTGTTTTTCTCTTTTTTATTTATTTATTTTTTCGTTTATTAATTATCTCGGTTCTCTTCACTTTATCACTCAGGGTCACGCGAAGGAATTCATTCGTGGTGTCTCGGGGTCAAGGGTCGCTTCTAATACAACTTGTCTAGATAACTCGCGTGATTTGCTATCGATCCGTGCGAAAAGAAAAGAAAAAAAAAAAAAAAAAGAAAAATAAACAGGTCTCGCCAGGTGCTTACGCGAATAATTCGGAGTGGGTTGGTCGATGGGGTCGATGGGGTCGATGGGATCGATAAGGTCCTGCGGATCGATGCTTAAGGGCGACCTTTGACCTCACTTTGGAATTTACAATTGAATTTGATCGTGGCGGAATATGTTTTGCGGTAATGCCTTCTTTTTTTTTTTAATGGTGCCTGAAGTTTGACGGGATTAGGGTTTCAGTTGGGTTAGGCTTGATAATGACTTGGTCATGCCCCTCCCGCGTGTATAGATATCGGCCGAATTGCCGTTACAAATAGACGTTCGAATTTCGAAAATACACGATTGGTCCAGATTGCTCGCTAATCGAGTAGTCGATAATAACAATAGTATTGTACATGACTATACACGTTACACGTAGATGATGACTCGGTGACACGTAGTTTTTCAAAGTACCGTCTCCCCAGCTCGCGTTACGCTTTTATAAAAGCGTATAACGCGTAAACGCGTAAACGCGT
>JARPRG010000480.1:163492-180921 GCA_031001745.1 Hartigia nigra | reverse complement strand
AGTTTTTCAAAGTACCGTCTCCCCAGCTCGCGTTACGCTTTTATAAAAGCGTATAACGCGTAAACGCGTAAACGCGTTAAATTGTGTAATAGTAACTTAATGGCTAATAGTCCCGAGGATGGATAGAGGCCAATCGTTCCTGTCGTTCTGTCCCGGTAAAGAGCTCTAGTTACGACCGATAGCCTATTATCAATTAACTCATTAGGTACCATCTTGAATGTCACGGCGATTCCTCGATACGGATATACTAATTCTTGATTTAATAGTTATATATATATATTTTTTTTTTTTCTTGTTGTATGTACCTATCACACATTTCGCTATCGCGCATAGAAAAAAGTCCTCTAAGTCTTCTTACTAGTGACGAGCGAGGGTTCCGAGTGTCTGGCTTTTGTCGGGACAAATTGTGGTTTTGTCCTTTTTTTTTTAATCACTCCTCTCCTCCTACTCGTATTTCTTCCCTTTCGCTAGATTCGTCGATTGTGCCCCGTCTAAACGCCCTCATTCAGGCTAAGGCTAATTAAGATATACAAGTTTGCCCTACCACCCTCTCTCTTCTCTTAGATTTCGAGCTGCACAGGTTGCAATTTTTTAAAAAATGTTTCTTTACGTCTACCGTGCTTTACTATGTCTCTAATTCTAGATGTATATGAAGAACTGTGTACGGTATATACAGGATGCTCCGATCGAGCGTTTACGCGCAATTTTCAAAGGTGTATCGTACGTTTCGATCGTATCGAAAGTTGCGAGATAAATAATCGAGAGTGAAAAGTCGCGAAATTTGGATTACGTCGTTTAATGATTCTTTTGAGGTAATTAAAAAAAAAATTTTTTTTGGGAGTATTGTTGTCGTTATGCATTTTTGTTGTTTATACGTTATTATTATGATATTAAAAATGTGTTATTAGTCGATCTGAACACCCTTTATATGGAGCTTGTGTTTGTGTGTGTATATATGTCTGTGTGTGTATTTATATCCTCAATATCCTCAATGAACCTATCGTGATGAGAATCTGGCGCACTCGCAATTGCCTTTCAATTGGTTTTCGCGTGCGCAAATATATAGTCGAACTAGAGTAAAAATGGCGATAGATTTAAAATGTTTTTTTTTTTCTTTTTTTTTTTCGGCCGATTCACGAACACTACTTGCTTTCGAGATTCCTTTCGTAAGAGTATCGTAATATTACAATTGCGAGATATTTCTCCACCGCTCATTCCTTCGGCGCAGGTTATGTCAGCAGCCGTGCGCACGTATGCCACTTTGGCTAAATCACCGGCTGATCTCCCGGAAGCCATTTTCCTTTCGATTAACGCGACTGCTTCCACTTCCGCCAGTACACGCTACTCTTTTGGGTATGGATTATTATCGATAACCGGCACGCTCGTTTTCTCTTTGTCTCTCGTTACTCTCATTCTCTCCTTCCTATTGCTTACACACTTCAGTTTCTATTCTCTTTGTCGCTCTCTCTCTCTCTCTCTCTCGTTCACAGGTACTACAACGTTCCAGGGCGTGACCGTATGTTCACGCTCGAGGTCAAGATCTGGACTTCCGGTTGGTCGAGTAATTATTCGTTGTCAGAACAGCATCTACTATTATACTATAGCAAAGGCTGCCAAGAGATTCCGGTTCCCAAGCAGTGGCGAAATTCAATCTCGCAACGCGTTTTAACGTTATTGATATGCTAAGAACTCTACCAGTAGCCGTGTCCCACCTATAATACCAGGGTGGCTACCAAAGTGGAGTAGACCATGTGAGAGGCACCATAGAGCGTACGGCGTATCGACGCACGTACAGGCTTAAGCAGTATTATGCTAAAAAGGTACTTAATCATTAACTTTATGAATGTTATCATTATTATTTATAATTATTATCTATCGTTAACTGTGCATCATGCTTCCACATTATGCTCGTTAATTATGCGCACTTTGGACCCTACACTTGTAACGCGTCATTCTCGTGTCTCTTCTCCCTCTCTCTCTCTCTCTCTTCTATTTCCCTGTTCTTCTTTCTTCCTCTGCGTTCGTTCTCGGTGCTCCTTGAACGGCTTCTAACTAACTACGGCTGACCTTTTTTCGTATCGTGCCCCTGAACTCACGCTCCGTGAGAACCATGTGCGTATCGCGGATACCGGACTTCCGGTCCGATCAGCTCGTTCACCTGGAGCTACCTGGGCATCCTTGTTCAGCGACTCTCGCTGACGATGACTCGACAAGGCGTCGGGTTCGCGATCATCAGGCGCGGCAGGATGATCGCGACCACAGGTGCGCTCTGTTACACGTCGTCCTCGATGCTCCTCAGAGGTATTTGCTGCTTCTGCGCCACGGCGTTCAGGACGTAGACCAGTTGATCCAGCTTCTTGTCCATGACCGAGAGCTGCGAGTTGAGAGTTACTGTTCGTTAGGCACGTGACCTTGCGCTATAGGTGGTTAGAAGTGGGAGGGGAGTGACTAAGAATGACCTATGGAAATTTTTTGGATTCGAGGTAAAAGTGTTTACCTGCTGCTCGACGCGGTAGAGTCGCGCGCCGATTGTCATGGGCTTGACGTTGCCCGCTCTATCGATTCCTGCCAGGTAACTACCTGGCTTACCCAAGGTCTGATCTAGTCTTCTTTGTAACTCCTACGGAGAAGATACACGGGGTGTTGGTCTTTCGTATAATCTGCGGGGGTCGGGTGACTTGCAGGTACTCACCTTGATCCGCACCATCATGTTCAGATGACCCTGACTGTATTGCTCGATTACGTCGCGCACGTCGTACGGTTTCCTCGCCTGCTGAAACTTCCTTCTGGCGACGAAGTACTTGATCTTGCGAATGGCCCTGATGGCGTTTCTGTGCGCCTCGGTCAGTCTGTCAGGATTGAATGCGCAAGATGGGATCACGGTCTACCCTTAGACACTAGGACTAGATCTCTTATTATTTACTCACGTGGTGACCCTCTGCGGTTCTTCGATGTCGATGTCGATCTCATCACTCGCGGCTTCCGTAACGGAGCTCGTCTGCGACGTGAAGAGACTCCCTCTGGCAAAAAAATGAATTAGGTCAGGTGTACCAGTGCTCGCTCAATAATTGTACTTCGAAATGATCCCGTGCTAAGCTCACCGGTTGTCACGTCTTGCGCGATTTGGAGTATCGGCCTTGGGTTCCTCCATGTAGAAGACGACGTCACCCTCGTTCTCGCGACACTGATCGTTCGATCCGGCCACGTTGGCGGTGGCGGTAGACGCCGATGCCGATACCGTCGCGACGCTCATCGACAGCTGACCGCCAGGCAGAGCCTGAGATCCTCCCGATGACTGCTGTACGTCCATCCGGTTACGGGATTTTCGTCTCTTCAGCACGCTCGCTCTCTTTGCCACCTGGATCATCAGAGACTGAACCCCCGGTGCCCTCCCGTTACATACACGTTGAACACGGCATGCACTACCCTACATTGTTCGGCTCCACGGAGTATCCATACTCAAGTGTTTTTTTTTTTTTCGACACGTCACTTACGTACGAATGTCGTCCAGGCTGTAGAAAGATACGCACGTACGCACGTTTGAACGTGGACTGATTTTAACGGGAGAATCAAATTTCCGGTATTTTATTATGACTTTATTACACACTAATTTTTCAAGTAATTCAACTAACGCTGCGTTTGTCGTGTCACGAGACGTGAACTCGCCGGTACGTGCGTATGCCTTTATTATGTTTGTACGGACAAGCATGCACGTTTAGTAGGAGCACAGGCAAGTATTCAGGCAGACGGGCAAACGAAGCTTCGATCAATCAGGCAGAAGCGTGCGTAAGGACACGTAACGTGAAGATTTTCTAAGTACATGATCATTTCAGTATAATCAGATCCAAGCATGTTTTATCAGTCGATGCGTTAAGGTTGCGTTGAACGTTTAAAACGTAGGCCGTGCTTGCATGCGTCTCATCGAGTCGATCGTGCAAACGACTATCGATAGTAGTCGGCCCGACAATGTAGGCAGACACAGTGGGAATACGTAAGGCGGGGAGGGCAAGGCAAGCAGCCAGGCAGACATGCGAGAACGGTAAACTATCCCTAAGAAGAGGAAATTGTCGGAAGGGCGCGTCGGCGTCTTATCGCGCAGTTGATACAGTGAAACGTGGAGCTGTGTTGAGTCAAGTGAAATCGAGTTGAAGTGGTTTTGCGAGTATCGAGATATCGAGTGAGACGAAGATCGCGGATACGTGTAAGTAGTGCATCGTGGATGCACTTTCGGTTGGAGCCGAATTTTCGAACGAATGAAATGACGCGAAATTCGAATGGAGAGTAAAGAGGGACGTTTGAATTGGTTATAGTGGCAGATAATGAGAGGGAGGAAGAGAGACAGAGAGAAATAGAGAAAGATTGAAATAGTCAATAATCGAGACGGTGAGAGAAGAAGAGTGGGTGTCGACAGGTTAGTGTTCTTAAAGAATCGATTTAAATAAACATGCAAAATAGTAAAACTTCAAAGGAATCTAAACCATTTACATACCATCTTCTTTACACAAATCAACTGAAATATATTAGGGATATTTCATCAATGTTATACCCCACACACATCGAACCGTTCGTATTCATTATTGTGGCTCAGCGATTACGTATGAGGGGTTTTGGGGCTTATGGGGCTTATGGGCCTGATGGGGTGGGGGGTTCAGTGGGTGGGTTCATGAGCTTTATAACGATGATCCCGAATTTCGAACCGACGTCATTCTCTCGTTAACTCGGGCTCTCTTCGTACGAATGAAGATACACGCTCCTTTCGTCCCTTTAAACTTAAATCGATTTGTCTATCGATACGTCTGTATAGATCGATCGATAGGTCGTTCGTGCGTATACGATTATATCGAGCGGACACATCGACGAACATCGATGGAAATGCGCATTCTTTTGAATAACACAAAAAAGAGTGACAATGATAATCGCACAAGTATATACGTATATAGGTGACACCGTGCCATCGGGTATAATTATATAACAGTATCAAGATCAAATTAAGGTTAATCGTGATTAACGATAAATGATAATAATAATAATAATAATAAGGACTAAGGGATGCATGGGTGATTGTTGGGCATCGCGAATGTTGCGCACTCCGTTATGCTCGGGGACACCGGAAGCAGCTGGAAAACATCGACAGTCAACGGCTAACGACGGCTATAACGGCTAATCGGCAAAAAAGTAACGTAAGATCAACGCAAACGGCAAGGATATAACGGCAACGTGTCTCAACGACGTGACAGTAACGTGAACCGACTCCTCCTCCTCCTCACCTTTCCCAGCGGAGTCGCTGGCTGTCCCGCCGGCGTCGGATCCTTCACGTAGATGTTCCAGGTAGCGACGCTGTTGATGGCCTTGTCGGCAGCGTAGCAACGCCACAGGCACTGTATTAGCATCGCCGCCGCCGGTATCTGACGATTAAAGTGCTTCTGACGTTGCTTCTGTTGGACCTTCAGGGCAAATCCCGAGCCCAGTATACCCTGACGAGAAGCGAGTCATGTGTTACAGGGACGCTTGAAGGAAGACTAGGCCCAACTGGACTCATCTGATCTGATACTCACGGCCGGCAGGGCAAAGAAGGATATCGCGAAGACGCTGAAGCAGGACGCCACTATCTTGCCCATCCAGGTCTGAGGTACCGTGTCACCGTAGCCGATGGTCGTCACGGTTATCTAGGATGAACGATAGTTCAAGGTATTGCCTGATCATCGAAGAGACCTGATCTCTACTTGGTCTCTGAGGTTGCCCATGTACTCACCACACCCCACCAGAGAGCATCCGCGTAGCTGGAGAAGTCTGTCTTTCCATCGGGCCCAACAGCATCCTTTTCGGCAAGATACACGAAGTAGCTGCTGAAAATAAGACCTAGGAACCCGATGTAGAGTGTCGTAATGAGCTCCTACAAGGGAGAAAGACGGCGCTCGTGACATCTATCTGATAAAAAATTGGGACCCCCTCTCCCCGTCCCGTCCCACCCTTCACCCTCTCCGTCTAAGGTGTCCTGTTTCGGGGGACGGTACACGCTTAGTCTCACTCTGGCATATTCTAACCTGTCGATGGATGAAGACCACGGAACCCAGAAGTCGCCACGTGCCACCCTGACGATCCACGTGGAGCATACGTAGTATCTGCAGGAATCGTATACCTCGTATGGCTGAGGTCGCGAATACCTGACCGTTGCTGCCGACAGAGAGCACCACCATCGAAGCCACCACGACGATCAGATCTGAAAGAGGAAAGAATGGAATTCATTGTTCTTTGGCGTTTTAGGTTGCGGTGATACCAAATCCATATTGAGCTATCATTGTAACGAGTTTTTTTTTTTTGAATGATATATATGTATTTTGATTTTCTATTGCGGTGATGATAGGTGGAAGATTGTCCTCTGTAACGGGTGCGTGGGAGGCTGCTGTCTCGGAACGGAGATACAAAATTTTTCTTTTTGGGGACTTTGCACGAGAATAGACAAACGGAATTTCCTCTCCCAAGGGCACAAAGATGGTGGACTGGGTACGAGCGATCTCGTGGGAACGCTTTCGACTCGTGGAGATTTTATATTATCCGCGGCAGCTCTTTCCCTTGGTGGGAGACACGGAGTGAAAGCTACACCAGCGCGGTATTACTCCCCTCACCCTTAGGATGAGGGCTTGACGAATCGAGCCAACCGAACAAAGGGACGACGACGGCTTGAGCGTCATGCGCTCTTCTTAGATATATAATATATATATACTATGTATAAGTCGTTTATGTGTATATACATATATACATAGCCCACGAACATCTATTCCGCCTTTACCCATGATTCTCTGGAATCCAATGTTACTCACCTATGATGCAAATCGGCTTTCGTATAAAACGCAAACGACCGCAGCATCCCATGTACTTGGACCGACATCCCGCGCTCCATAGACGCACTAGATATTCCACGCCGAAGAACACCACCAGGCATATTTCCTGAAAGTAGTTCTAGGATTTAACTTAATGAGCCGTACTGTACCAGTTCTATGTACTGGGTGTACCCCTGTTATACGATGAATAGTTATATGGATAATGTCGGTACACCCGGCTGAACAATGGATGAAAGCGTATTGAGCTAAATGCAGCGAGAGATACAGACAGAGAGCGTGAAAGGCTAGAAAGTTCTTGAGCCGTTCTTATCGTGCGTCTCTTTTATCATTGATTTTTCATAACTCCAGTAAACGCGAGATACGACTGTACCTCTTTTACTTTCAGCAGTTATCAGCATGCATTTCGCGGCCTTTCACTATGGACGAGGTATGGTATGATATCCCTACCTATTACCAGTGACGTCACTACTAATGGCTACGCCAGTAGCAAAACTAGCAACACTCGGCAGTAATTAGGGAAATACAAAGGGTGCTTGGATTCGAGTATGGTTTGGGGATGGGCATTAAAGCTTTAAGCTTTCTTCCCTCCTTCCGTCGACTTCCTACAGCCACATCAAGCTGCGCGACATTAGAAGCCTCTCGCCCTAACTTTCTTGGCTTAAGCTCCATAATATTGTGCTTTGCGAAAGAGGGAGAGCTTTTGGCATCACGAAAGATATACACGTTGGTCAACAACATAGGGATAACAGACTTTACGTATATATCGATATTTATTTGTCATCGAGTCTAATATACGTAACAGGTTGTGAGCTTTGATCGATATATAGTCGATTGATGATTTATTGATCACTCGACTGTACTCACCATCCAGAAGAGAGTCTCGTTCGCGAAGTTACTGTATTGGTCTATTGTTGAGAGCACACTAAATATCAGGCACACCAGTACCACCATGAACCTGAAACAGCAAAAGGATGGGCGTAGACCCAGTGAATGTAGGTAAGCATCTGATCAGGCACTTGTAAATGATGCTTGGGCTCTTTGTTTGATCAAGATTCGATGACAATGCGTAATTGTGTCTTTTGGCACTTAATTCTCGTGTCCCGAGACGTAAATAGATACGTGATCGCATCTTCGTGCTGTTGCGTCAGGAGTCAATGGAACTAAATGACATTGGAGTGGCATTTTTTTTTATCGTCATGATTTTTTGGGCAAACTTTTCATAAGGAAAGTACCGTTAAAGCGTTTTGATAATCTTTGGTCAATGGTATCGGCTGTCCCTCTGGCGGAAGAATTGGAAATTTCCCTGGGGAGATTTGTGGGATATCTAACGAAGTCGTTTTTTTTTTTTTGATTCGAATTGCGAGAAGAGATCATCAGTTGAGGTCGATCAAGGTGACCTCACTGGTTGATCGTGCTGCCAACGGTAGACTTTGCGGATACGTCGAAATTATGGAGTCTTGGCACGCCATCTTAATGGTGAATACTGTAAGCTCTTCTGGATTTTCTGGTGATAAGATTGGCGAGTTTTGTAATGACTTTTTAAAAACTTATCGTTGATACCAAGGCAAGGGTAATTGAGGTAATCGTTAGGGACGCTGCACTACATCCTGGGGCTGTTCTCTTTCTTTTCCTAATTGATCCAATTTGATACATAAGACGAAGACAAGCATCTAGGGATCGATGTAAGAATATATTTGTAAGGAAAGGAAAGTGGGCGCACGCTCAAAGTATTCACGATGTGAATTCAGGCTGAATTATATAATTTCCGTAAAAGTTTTCATTTGCGATTAGAGTTAGGTCAGGCATATTACGTTTGGTTGAATTTGCATATCGGTCTGGCATGAACACTCGGGCGTTCCCTCGTGCTGAACTCGTGGGCCTTATCTCAGTTTATTTTTGAGCTGTTGGAATTACGGATTTTTCATATGGATTCCATAACTCTGTGTCGTTAGGAATTTTGACCTTGGTTCCTTCCCTTTTTTCTTTGTACGTCATCAGGCAGGCACTGCTCTGTTTTGTCAATAATCGTTTTTCTATAGGGTTCACTTTGCCTGAGTATTATTTACATATGGACCACGTATCTTCAGTGACGTTCTTTTTCTTTTCTTTATAGCAAAGTCTAGTTACGTCATATAACTTACCTACTGATTCGGTTGGGTAATGGATTTGACACGGCTATAGGACGATCGTTGGGTATGTGATTCATTTAAGTGTTCAAAATTAGGAACGGATTTTATCGATAACCAGGTGAGTCCTGATTGGTCCTCTGATAGAGGGATAGAGTCGGGGACAGATACTACTTACACGGTAAAGTGATAGATGAAGCAGAGCCAACCGCCGGGATGTTCGAGGAAGACGTAGAGTCTTTCCTGGAAGGTTTTGCCCTTCTTGTGATGAAACACGTACTTGGCCTTGAAGGCCTGATCTATGGGTAGATAGATCGGATAGTATGGATCGGGAACGCCACGTTGTTCCGGACTGGGTGGCTCCTCCTCGGTCCCATCGACCTCATTGTCGATGATGTCTTCGTCGCTCTTTTTTCGTCGATGCTTCCTCTTGATCGGAGTCGGCACACGCTTGTGATGAGCCTCGCCGAAGCGCGGTGAACGGAAGCGACGGAGAAAGGTGAAGCGTCGAGCGGTGGTCGAGGGCGAGGGCGAGGTCGAGGCCGGAGTCTCTTCCAAGGCAGCACCGTTTTCCGTGTCCTCAGTCTCGCTACCACCTGTTTTCAGGGCAGCCTCTTCCTCAGCGTCATCATCGTCATCATCCTCGGCCTCGGCCACGAGCTCGTCTTCGCTACCCTGAAGGGCCGTGTACGCCGTGACCGCCGCTCCGCTATACCTCTTCTCCGACGCCGACGAGGAAGTCGGCTCTTTGGTTCGGACGCAGTCTTTTCCAAAAGTCTGACCTATGGGCATCGTCGGCCATCCTCACATACTTATTGACATTGCTTTCGTCAGGATACTTTGCTTTGCCGTAGGAATCTCCCTGCCACGGCATTACTTCCCGAACTTAGACCCAGGTCTTCGTGTCAGGTCACAGGAAGACGAGATCGAGAAACTTTACAGTACCACTTTGTCAGGATGACACGGGGCAGGGGAGGGTTTCTACGACGTCACAGAGTTTCCAGAACGTTGTGACGACGGCTCTTATCGATGACGTCAGGATAGCGAACTAGCGTAGGCGTCGTCTGAGTCTCGACGTGGGCGTCGTTGGACAATTGACTGAGTTAACTTACTACAGTGTCTCCTCGCTCGGTTACACTTTGACGTATCACGAAGATTCTCAAGCGTGCATAAACTCTTTTACCTAGCTTTGAATTGATTGACGTGGTGCCAGTAAATGGTGGCCATTGCGCGGTTATTGTTGAAAATGTTAATGACCAGTTCGATATAGTGGAATGAGAAGTGGAAGTCGTGGTCGTAGTCAGGGGGGGTCTCTTTTCTGGCTGATTAAACTGGAGTAAAATATTCAATTAGAAGCACAAGTTCTTCCCTCGGCGGGAGGATAATTTGACTAAACAAGATACTCCTATCTACCCGGCAACAGTATTTTATAATTACTTTCAGTTCTCTGTCTTCTTTTGTTCCATTCTACCGTCGAGGTACCCATCAATTATATTTCAGCTTGACCCAAGGTATAAAGGGTTGCGCGAGCAAGGGTTAATATATACGAGAGAGCGATTAAGCCGGGCCTCTTATACCCTTGCCGAAGAACGACGGTCGGGACGGAGTCTAAATAATGATTTAGCGATGGACCCTGAAACGGTCAAATATGCGCCAAAGTATAGAGAGGACCACCCTCCTACACGGATTTGTCCCTTTCGATGTCAGCAGTTCGTTTGAGGTCGGATCGAAGTTGTCATGGGTAAAATCAATTAAAATTCAATTTTTTTTTTGTAAGACATTGTATGCCCACGACTGCGATTATTTAATTTATATTTGACCTATTAAACCTTTGACCAATGACCTTTACGAGGGATTGTATTAGTTTTTGCTCTCTACACAAACGTTTGACCTCAGATTCTGCCTGAACTACCGACGCCAACGTCATGACACGTAGCTTAACTGAGATTAGCTTGTAAGCTATGCTCACGTCATGATCTCATGTCACAATGAGCAATGTGTTTATCCTGATACCTGCATGACTGCATCTCTTGTGATTATGAAGAACCTGGCAGTTGACATGATGCATGTGATGATGATGGTGATGCTGCTGCTGGTGGTGTTGGCGTTGCGCTTGCTGCGCGTGATGATGATGCTGTTGTTGCTGTTGCTGACTGATTGGTGCCTTTAGTACACTGAGCACCAGATCATCCCGAGACGGTACTATCTGCGTGAGCTGCCGGCTCTGCCGGAACAAAGTCTCTTGTTCCCCACGGTTCATTCTTACACGAAATGCACGACGCAACCAACTGTCCGTGGTTTCTGCACTTTTCATCTGACGATCAGTTGCGTCCTACCCTGTAGCATATTGTATGGACCGCAGCATCCCTGGTCGCTTCTTTCGTCTTGGTATCACCTAACGTGAACTTCATCTTCTGTTGGAAACGTCTCCAAGGGCTACCTTTGACGATTTCATGGTCACTTGGTCTGGAGCCCTAAAAAGCTTACACCAACAGCATGCTACGTCCTTGTCACGTGGCTGGCGCGAGCTACGTGAACTTCTCTTCCGGTTCTTTAAGTTTCACCTCGCTTCCCTTCTCAGTCTCTCACCTGAGGACCTTCTTGAGGAGGTCGCACTCCAAGCATTTTCCGGGCTGCCTCGTTGACGCTATTCGCATTCTCGATCTATCAGCTAAGCACCCCGCACGGAGGACCGGAAGTCGTATTTCTTGGTCTTCAGGATTTACACCAGGTTGTCTTTTTTTTCACTATCACTTCATCCTTTTACTACCGTGCACTGTCCCATTGTTACCTGCACTCGGTTTAACTCGTGCGACCTCCCCTGACCTCTCGTTGTATTCCTTCTTCTTCACGCGTGCTCTTACCTCACGCGGGATTCGCAGGTACGTGTATACAGTTATATAGAACGGTACCCGTTTAAACGTAAATACGAGTGTACGCGTTTGGGAAAGTACCGGCTGTTTAAACCGACGATTAAATGCACTTTACGATTGCTTCCGTTAAGTATTGCTTAAGTGTATTAAGTGATCACAGAGAGTTAGAAGTCTCACGAGATATCGTTCGACTTTAGATATATTAGTTTGGATGTGAGGAGTTAAGCTTTTGATATCGTCAGACACGCCGTACAGGTCTGTGTCTTATGTACCGCCGCCACTTTAACGATCCGCTACCCTGGGCGCTTATACTTATATTAGTTTCGATTAACCATTCAACCGTGGCAAGTTCCAGTCCTCTCGACTCTTTTTTTTTTTCTCTCACGACACTCGCCTCCTTTTTCAGACGGCAGCGTCAATACGTCAGACCGTCGCGAT
The DNA here is from genome assembly GCA_031001745.1 of Hartigia nigra. Classification (NCBI taxonomy): domain Eukaryota; kingdom Metazoa; phylum Arthropoda; class Insecta; order Hymenoptera; family Cephidae; genus Hartigia; species Hartigia nigra. The sequence goes on along the minus strand of JARPRG010000480.1, from coordinate 168,642 downwards.
CAATCGAGAATCAGGAAGGGAATTGACTCGAGACGATTTTAAATGTCAAACGATTAATAGGTTGGGGCGCTTTGAGTCTTGGGTATTTTCAGGACTGATGGAGCACGGGATGCATTGTCTTTGATGATGAGATCAATGGGATGGAAGATCGTGCGTCAAGGATGACGAAGGATGGACCCTTTGATGACGATGATGAAAATTAGGGACGGGATGAAAGAGCTAGAGATGGGATAGACGTAATGACGCTGAAGCGATCCTAGGTATTGCTTGATTGGACGGCAGGTTGCTGTTGTTCAGACGATCAAGAGAACCGGAAGTGTCGCAAGCGAGAGTCAACGTGCCGCGAACATGTCGCGATTTAAAAAAAAAATGTAAACGGCGGCGAGTGGCCTCGTTAAAGTGACGGGGTTCGCGAAGTGCTTTAAGGGCGAGAGCCCACAACCAACTGTGGCTCTTGGGCCATGGGTAGTTCCACTTTCTGCCGCATGCTCGAGCGGAGGTAGTTTGGCGCTCGGTGCAATGCGGATCAGGAGTACGAAGGGTACGTTACTCGGGCTGTGTTATGCCGCCCCCTCGCGGCCAACGCTTCCACCACTTCCATTTCAACCCCAGCACGTTCCTCGCCTATCCACCATCTGGACTCCCTACTCTTGCGAAGCCACCCTTCCTCATAGGATAACAGTTTGTACCATCCCTCACGATACTTCCTTGTCTCTTTTCTTCCTTATTTCCTTTATTTACTTGCTTTCCCATTTTTACGCCGTTTTACCACTGCGTGCCTCCTATCCCTACTTTCACTCTACCTCTTGGATTCGTATGTTCCACTACCCAGCTACCTAACCCTACTTGTACCCGCTCTCTCTACTTAACTGGATCTACATCGTCCCAGTAGGCAGTCCTCGTTAAATTGCTAATGCGCGACTTAATGTTCGCGTTTACGAGTCTCTTTGGGCAAAATTTGAGGAGGATCAAATTTCGTCTTTTATTAAGTGTACATACTCAATATTTCAAACACTGGGCTATGTCCTTACTCGAAGATCACGTCCATTTAAAGGTACAGCGCTACATGTCTGGATGCAGTTTATATTCGAGGGGGTGAATCCGTACGGGTTAAAGGTATAAATGGCATATCGATTAATTGACCCTGGTCGATCATGCATTTGGGAAATGTCATCCTCTTGTTATTAAGCCGCTTTTCTGTCGTCGGCATCAAATCGCACTAATCGTTTACCAACACGTGGTCGTAAGCCAATGACGTCATCCAATGATACCTTATATCCCGTTCAATCACGACGCTCTCGCTGAAGCAGGAAGCGATGGGTTTAAACATTTGTTTCGAATCGAGCGATGTACTCCACCGACTTAAGGCGCAAGAAGTTTGTCGCGAAACGCTAAATACCATCGGCGTGTGCCGTGCGTCTATTTATAGACGTGGGGATCGATATTGCATGTTATGGTGGAAGAGGGGGAGGGCTTTGAATGGCGGCGGAGGACCGAAGTCTCTCTCATGCATCGTTACCCCTGCCAATTCTCTGTCTCCTTCACCCCTTCCTCACTCCCACCCTTTGACACGCTTGGCGGAAGACAGACTCGTGATACGGAAAAGGAGCTGAATTTTAGGAACTCAGGGACACGTCTTGGGTTTCCCTGCTTGTTTGCCTGTGACACACACTAGAAATTTGTTCTGGGCGGTACAGTGGCTGATGGTTCCGGATAGTGTATAACGGGTCTCATCCGATTTGTCAATAATTGCAAAGAAGATGATGAAGACTGGATATGCGTTGCAGGTTGGTAAGACAAAAGTGGATGATGACCGTGTAACTATGGATCCAGAGAGCCCATTAACCAGCAGTTTGAAGGCATGAGCGTCCTCAAAGACACTTTGCTGGGAGCTATCTCTTATTGCGCCTTCATCTTACGAGGTGACCTAGTCGAGGTCAAGTGGTCGGTTCCATTGTTTTTTTTTTGTGCGAGCAAGAGATACGGATGCAACTCGTTACTGTATCAAAGGGGATTATTCAGCATTGTCATATCTGGACTTCAGAAGCTGGATGTCTCGCGTTAAGATTCTTCGGTTGGTCCAGGATGTTATATGCTGTTACATGTGTATTTAGTTATATGGGAGTGACAGACAAAGCGTCGCGCCGAGTAATTGCGCTGGTATTTCGTCGAGTTTTTACTTTTTCGTGTAGTTCTGGTTTTTTTTTGGGGGGGGGATCAAGACTTTTCCTGGTATGAGGGTGCGGAGGCCTCAAAGGCGCAGGTAGTTGATGCGCATATGTGGCGTTCCGGGAAATTTCAGGGGTCGTACTGATACCAGAGAAACTCGCACGCAATGCGAAATCGATAGTGCGAGTGTTACGCACTCGCAATCGTGTAAATGCCTACTTTGAATTTAAAAATTGTTTTCAGTGTACGACAAAGTTACGTGGTCATAGTGTCATTTTATTCATTATTTAAGAGTGAGTGCGATTTTCACGAGGCTCTGTCGCTTCGTGGAGATTCGACGTAGCGAAACTTTTATGGCTCAGGGATATAGAAACGGAACGAGATACCAGTCGAGAGTTTCTACAGTGTGTCATGATCTTAATAACGAACGTCGTCATTGGTGACGCTTGCTACTGTTGACGACGATGACTCGTGGCAAAGGTTGGTAGAAACGTAAAGCCTCGTGACCCAGATCGCGATAGTTTCATCGCAGAGGGGCTGAACGCGTGGCTGTTGTCGCAAAAATGACTTGACGGTCGTCAGGCGCGTTCTCATGTAAGAATCGATATTCGCAGGCGGGTCGATATTTTACGGCAAGGCCGTGCCACGACCCTTGTGCATTATTGATGCTCGGTAGACGCATTTATCGCACATGGGATTTCATTCTGGGTTAGCAGTGCCATCTAGACTGGACGAGCCGTCGTGACGCTTCTTTGCCGGAAGCAGTGTCTTCGCGACGAAGACATTAGCACCTGGACGTAGCACACAGGTAGTTTATGGATACGAATCCTTTTGGTCTATATGGACAAAATACGAATGCCTGGGACTCTAGGTCCATAGAATAATAATTGTTTTCGATAATTTATTTATTTTTATAGTCTTTATAGGTTTTTTTTTTTTTAATTCATTAATCACGTTCTACGATACACCCGGCACTGCAATCCCATAGGACCCTGTTCTTCTTAAAGAGAAAAGTTTCTCGTGTTAAACGGAGCCGAACATTGCCTACCGATTTTACTAATTAAGAGGGCTGTTATCTAGGGCGAGACAACCCTTATCTACACGCAAGCTTAGAGCACCGTGAAAGCCTGTAATGATAATTCGTTTCGCCGTCGCGACGGAACGATGAGTTCTCTGTCTCTTCGTACACCTGGATGGTTTCTCGTACGGGCAAAGCTACACTGGTGGCGGGATATAATGATAATAATAAACCCGTGACCTTTCGTCGTTTTCTTAAGGGATGGACGACCCTTCTCAGCCCTTTAGGATATTATTTTTTTTTTATACCAATAAAAAAAGGAAACGCCCGTCGTTTTAATTTCGTCAAGGGACAGAGGGACTGTCATTGGCTAACTGTGACGTCCTAGGCCGATATCACCAAGAAACGTGCACTCCACTCTTTGTGTGACCGAGTCAAATATTTCTTTAACGTTATAATTCGTATGAGCTACCTCGATGCTCGTTATTGGATTTACACATGTGAAGAAGCTTGCATTTGTTTTTTCCAATGCTATTCATGGGAATCGTAAAATACGAGGTCACACACAGGGTAGTAGGGTAGATTTCATATAAACCGCCCTTGGGATTTAATATGTTTGAAATATAAAAAAAAAAAATGTAGAACCATACTATTTTATTTGTTTGCAACTATATATGTTTTTGAATTTTTGTTTTATTGATTTCTCATATCTATCGATATATAGTCAATAGCAGTTACCGTTGCTTTATCGTTTGCCATCGATACCTATTAGTGTAGTGATTTAGTTTGGTCCAGGGATGGTATTCTGGTAAGCGTGTTTTAAGGACGCATGAATGGACTCTCGATAAACAGCAGGACGCCCATGAGAGATTGGATCGTAATTACGGTGATCATCTTGAAGGATGCTCAACGGTATGGATCTTCTCTGCCCATCGGGTATACTCTGCAATTTTTTCCGGGTCAGCATCGTCGCAGCCGGCGTGTCTTCAGCACACGCACACACAACCGTACTCAAGGAGCACGCACGTAGCACGAAGGAAGCACACGCATGGATTGATATGGTCGATTTCCAGATGCGCGTACCCATCAATGGCTAACATGGAGCAGACAAGTTTGGCGATAATGGAATCGAGTGGATAAGCCATACAAAGGGATGAAATATATATATATAGGATGAAACGTGATAACGCGCGACGTCGGTCAAACCCTTTCTGAGACACATTTTTTGTTCTTTTCAACTTTCTACACCAACGTCCCAGGACGTCGTCCCTCAGATTTCCGGACGCTTTACCCGCGACTGTGTCTAACCTACCCTGGGCTGGCGCGGTACCTTGAAAGGAAGTAGGTTGCAGAAGCTAGATAGGTGCCTTAGTACAATACAAAAAATAAGTAGCGACCTTATTCATATGTGGGTTTTATAAAAGTGAGAGAATCAATAAGAGTCGTTAGGATGGGGTAGTAGCCTTATCTCTTTCCTACATTTCTCTCTCTCTCTCCTTCTTTGTACGACCTTATCTGCCTATCCGTGTATCCATTCTTTCGTCTCTCTCTCTCGTTCTCTCGTGGTATAGACATACCCTGTTTTTTTGGCCTTGAACTTTTAACGGACGCTATTAATTCCATCGTTAGCTCATCACCATCCGCAAGGCTGTATCGTACGTGAAATACTAGTGGCAATCTCCACTGACGTGAGATTCAGACCCCCTGATACCTTACTAGGAGAGTCAGACCCGTTAAGCTATTCAAATTATTTAAATTGGATCACGCGATCACTTTGCATAAGGTAAACGACGGCTGAGTATCGATACCAGTAGCAGATTCCTTCGCGTATGCATTAAGGGTGCGAATTTTACTTTTTATTACCGAGCATACAGAAAATTCTTATTAGTATTTCGCGTGCGGGTCCCGTATATATTATTTCGACTGTTACGATAGAATAGTACGTGCACGTGCACACGCGCAC
>JARPRG010000480.1:123595-163392 GCA_031001745.1 Hartigia nigra | reverse complement strand
GCACACGCGCACGTTCGTATGAAATAAAAGAGGATTTATATTATCGTTGCAATTAAAAAAAATGTTTTTTTTTTTTTTTTTTTTTCAGGTACGTATTCATGTTTGGTTTTGTTAATTGCACGTGGCAATTAATCAATCCTGACTGTGGCGAGTCGACCTCGTCGCAGTTTCATACCTTCGAGTTGAGTCATTGCATCGATCATTCTGTCAACTGTGTATGTGGAACGAGTCTCTCTGTCTCTCTCCCTCCGGTGCCTCAATTTCGACTCGTTAATTCCAGCCAAGCGCCTTCTATCATCTTCACAGCCACTGTCGGCAGTGCTTTTGCCGCTGTCAGTGCGCCGGCACTCCCCTGCCACTCACTGGGGATTTCCGATAAAAATAAAGAAAAATCAGGAACCCACAGATATACGGGTTCCAACGTTTTGACTTTGTCGAGAGAAATCGATACGGTAGAGCCAAAAAAATACTGGAGGTTGTTCATTAGTGATGCATAGAGGACGAAAGGCTATTTTTTTATTTATGTATTTACCCAACATCATTATTACCATGAGAACAAACTCGTTAGGTCAGTTGACTTTGGTTAACACCTTATTTCTGTGCTTTTAAGACAGTCAAAATTGCTGAGTAAGGAATACAATTTTAAACCATTCTGCAAGAATTGCCTGTCTGACGTATACGGCAGGTTACTACTTGTTAGTTCTGTATGCATTTCGTTATCGATGATACGGGAAGTCATATCGATTGCAATATTGCAGACCTCCTTGAGACTAATAGACCGTTATTAGTCCGTCATTGTTATCGTTGTCTTGAAATCGTGAGCTACGACAGAGGCTTCCTGCGATTTGCCTTTGGTCTCCTTATCCGTCAGCCCTTCGTGGCACTTATCTCGTGCGATACAAGAGATCTCTTGTGGATGAAGCCAGAAGTGCCAGTCGACAGGTCAGAAGGACCCTGAGTGCCATCTGTCCGCTGATTCTACCAGCTCGAGGGACTCGAGTGTGTTTCACTCTACCTACCTACCACTGCGTCCACCGCAAGCTCATATCCGATGTGGGTGATCCCCTGACGTACAGTGACCAAATTCACGTTGAAGCTGCTGCCCGTCTACTGCGCACCCCCCGTCCCTCGCACTATCCATTCGTACGGCAACATTGTTGCAAGGTTTTATTGACCGATAAACGGGTATGCATTGTTCGGAAAGGACAATGCTCATTGGAAAACGCTAAACGCGAATCTGCTAACCAATCATCCATCCATCCATTCATTCATCCATTTTACCCCACCGAGAACACACCCACGTGTTCACGGGACAATTATTTCTTCTCTCCCCAGTTGGGAAAATAGACTCATGAATATTTTGAGGGTGATTCTGGTAATTTTTAGGGGTGTGGGGTGATTGAGGGATGGAATGGGGGGGGGGGGGGTGGAAAAACGGGAGGCGAGATCATCAATCTCGGAAACTATGGGCACGGCGTCCATATTAGGACCTCCAGCCCCACCCAAGCCGTTTGCCCACAATGAATGGCACACCCCTCTTGATACACTCAATTTATCGCGAATTTACGTCGATTTGCAAATAATTGGCATGGCGTACTGGGCAATTACCGTGCACACATACAAATCATAGGTTAACGATAAACACTGTGTACTTTCATTTATGTTTTTTAGCTTGTTATTCTCAGCTGGGACTACTTACACAGAGCAATGGTAGAGGAAGCACTTCCAGCCACTTGGTCGCTCCAGGAAGTTGTACACTTGTCCCTGGAAGGTGGCTTTGCCGGCACGTCGATGCTCCTTCACGTGGTAGCGACCTTCCCACGTGTTGCGGTCTCCACCGGTTCCAGCCAGGAGGAGCCTCGGGTCGACACCTAGGAGTAAAGCTGAGCCGTAAAAATCTGATGCGTTTCACTGCACGTCAGTTGTCTATATTTACTGATTTTATTTATCGTTCTACTTAGCTGTGTGAACTTTGAACTAATCCAAAAATTGTCTCAGATATCAATTTAGAATCGTTTCTAGTTATTTGTAGTGCGTTTACTTTGGTTTGCAGTGATCTCAATTTCGTTTGTATAAGCGTAATACGCAATATCGTAGCTACTCTGGGGAATAGTACGGTTCAGAACGATCAGGCTATACTGAACTGACCCTCACCCATGACCTCCAATTACAGGGACTGGCGATTCATCAATTTAATTAAGCTGTCTCATGCTGGTGGATTTTTTTCGATTGAAGAAATTCGACGGGTGTCTATCCTCTCTGACTGGTATACTGAATTCTGTCTAATCGATATCGTCAAAATTCGTCCTAAGGGTGTTAGGAAGAAGTTGGACATCCTGTTGGAAAGACTTTGTTACAGATCTCATGGCAGTATTGACTTTACGTTTGTAAATTTCGTCGGGTTCCACTGAAGTTGGGTAAAGGCGTATTGTCGCTTCATGGAAACTTCGACCTTCGAATTGATTCTACTTGCTCAAGGGACGGGCGCGTGTCTCGTTCTCTCGTTTGCAATGGATATGAGGTCGATGGAGAATAAATACGACGCATCCATTATGTACGCCCCATGAAAAAATATCGAAGCACATCAATCGTTATCGAAAACTTGGCTAATGGCGTGAGTAGTTGTAATCGATCTGAAATATTTGAGTCGTGAAAAGGGGGAATCCCTGTCATTACGGAGTCGCACGATAATGCCGTGTAATTTTCTTATACGTGGATTACGAGTGTCGTGGGAGTTTTCTTCTTTTTTTTTTGCTTCTTCGTAATAATCTAACTTTTGTTCTGGACTATACTTGCTTACAACAAAAATTCGACTGTTTAAGCTTTTACTTTAGGGGAACGTTCAAAGAGATACAGTCCGGTAGCCACATCGACAGGGAGACGTTCCAGGGTTTCATCCACGTGTACTGGCGGAGCGACTGACTAGAGCGTAAACCTGTCCTGACTTAACCTAGCTTAACGTAGCCTAAGGAACCAGTATATATTGAGGGGTTGGTTCCTCAGTCTCTTACATAATGGTACCTGGGGGAGGTTTCTCCTTTAGAATTTTCCCCATTAGTCTTATACGGGATGAATATTAATTTTAATTATAAGCATTATTAATTATGTAGATTTAATATGTCGGATTGATAACACACGTTTGTTGTTTCTGGTACAAGTGGGAAGTTGCGTACCGCTATTTTTGCAAATAAAAACTTTTCTGTATAAGACAACACGAGTAATCTCGAATCTGTTTTTCTTCACGATGTTATTGTGCTGAGCTTGTTTTTCAATCTCTGTGCAGCGTCTCGCGGCTGTCTTCGGATTAGTCTCCTTTTAAGTCCTTTCATACTATCACGCCAGACGACGTGGTTAGAAAGTTTTGAAAATAATTATGTAGATCGCCATTGTTCTCTCTACTCGAGGCATCCTCTCTTCGAAATATAGGTTAGGTGGAGTTTCTGTATAATGGAGTACACCGTTCTCAAGTGACTTTTATCCTAATGAAATCGTGGATGCCTTTAAAGCCACAATTTTTACGGCACTCTGTATATTCAACGAGTTGATGCACCCTTCTCGATTGCGAAACGTTCTTTCTTCATTCCTGTGCAACCTTTTTTACTCTTAATTCACAATCTTTAGGCTCGATTATTTCGTATGATTTTTGTATTCTTTTTTCGACATTACGTGATCGACGTCTTATCGCCATCGATAACTCGCACTCGAGTTATGGTCTTATCATCGATTCTTGTCTATTCAAATTCGACCCTTCAATTTATGTTGCTAAAACTTGAACGATTCTCGATAAATATCTGTCACGTTGCAAAAGTGGCGAATCCACGCGTTCAACGTTTATCCTCGCGTCAGACCCTCGTTACAACGTCACGTCAGCGTTCGTCAATTTTTCTCTTACGGCTGTTCACAATCCGACAAGTTTTCCGTTATCCTGGAATCGGTCGCCAATTAATCCTTTAAAATGTGTGGAGTTCATCCGAGTCGATTGCGTTCAATTTTCTTCATGGAAATGAGAACAAGGTTTGACGTTCTTTTTGAATTTTGCTGTAGTCACGTTTGTTTTTTTTTTTTGTATTGAGCAAATGTTTCTGATGGTTCAAATCAGCTGGTTCATCTTAGTACGCCTTAGAGACGTCAGGGTGGCAAACGGTCGGTCGGTAACCCACACGTAATATTTCGCTAACCAATGCGTGCTAATTCCTTTTTAATTTTTTCGTAGAATCCAATTCTACTGATTGGGGAAAGAATTAGCTTTTCTATACTCGACTTCCTTTATGTTCCTAACGCACCAGTTGATTCATTATTTGCACGTTTATTTTTTTATTACTTTGGCATTCATTGCGGAAGTCTAGTTTTTTTTTGTAGGCAGTGGTTACTATATATTTGGTTTTGGAAAACAGTAAATTCGAAGAATTGGATTTTGGGGGGTTCTCAGTAGCCTTGGACAAATTTCGTATATTTAGTATCGTTGAATTAACGGAGACTTTATGATAATATTCTCTGTTTATAAATGAGGCTGGCAGGTGTTTGCGAAGTTGAGTAAAAACTCGTTGGGTTAAAGGCGAAAGGGTTGAAGTCGACCCTTATCGTACGGTTATGCTTTTTCTGCGACTAAATGTTCATACTGAAACTCGGTCAAAATTATTCGCCACGGTTCTGTTGGTGTTTCGGAAAAATTTCATTTCAATTTTGCGCTAACTCGTTGATATCCATGGGTACAAAAAAAAATTGCACAGATCGCTTAATTAACGGTGAAATTATAAAGGGTTGATAGAATTTGCATTACTGCAAAAGTTTCAACGTCAACGATACCTTTTTTCTGTTTCTCAACTCGGTCAATGATAACAGTGTTGTAATTTAAACGCAAAACTTTCCGAAGCGAATGTCGCGCAGCTTTCCACGAGTTCTTTGTCCACCCATAACTTCGGTCGATTCATGAGAATATATTTTTCATGTTTCTCTAGTTGATAAAGGGCTTCTCCCATTTAATTCGTGTTATCAAATTCCTATGACGAGAACTTGCTTCCCACGATACAGATATAGAGGGGTGGGTACGTGTAATTTCTTTTCTCTATATAATCGTTATCGCGTTTTTCCCTTTTCATAACTATATGTATACACGCGTGTATACGTAGGAGATAACCGAACGATGATTCAGGCGAAATCAATAATACATATATACATATATATTTATTGATAAGAAAACATTTCAAACTCAGTGTTACTATCGTTATACATTACAGCACCACATACTGCTAGATCTGGACCAGATTGACGTCACGATCGATTCGATCACATGGAGCGAATCTGATGTCATGAAAAAGTCAAATGTATCGACAGAATTCGTAAAAGTCCTGACAGTCCCGAAATATACTAAAGAAACGTGACGTTTTATCAGGTCAGCAAATTCTGCAATTGCGAAGGCAGTTACGATGAAAATGCACCTTGTCTGCTGATGAGGTCAATATTTGCAAAAAACGACAGTAGGAAAGCTGAGAGGAGGAGATGCGATTCACAAGAGATGATAAACGATCCTTGGATGACGTCGCGATTGTCGATTAGGTCGAGGAGGAACGATCGATTCTCATCAATGAGAATCGATTAGGTTGAAACGACGCGAGGGACTCAGATCGATCAGAGGGATGCGATATTATCGTTCTTATAAATTACAAGATACGGATGTTGTTGTGGATGTTTCAGTCGAGGAGTTGAATCAAGGACTAAGGGCTATTCAAATCGTGAGGATTTTCCGTCATTCCTTGGGATCATCCTTACCGACTGTGAAGGTGTCATTGTTGTCGGAATGAAGGGTTGCACTGGTGTCAGATAGAGGGGACGCGGCTGGTCTGGTATCCACGGGTGCTTCTAATCCAAGAAAATCGGCACTAGGACCATTTCCGCTGGGATTTGATGAGAGTACCCCAGTTCCGTTTCCACCTGCAGCTGGTCCATTGCCACTGCCGACTTGGACTATCGTTACACTGAGCGGCCCCCGGTTACCTGGTAAATTTTTCAAATAGATTATTTACGTTAGAACTCTTATAGAGGAGATTAGGTTATGAAAGTGAGTTTCGAACTGGTTTGATATCTGTTCCAAAGCGGTGTGACGTAACTGATGATGAACTTTGTGGATAAATGTCAAGCTCTGCGCGAAGCTGTCCTATTACTGTATCTGGTTAGCTTTGCTTGCGTCATACATGCTTCTTGTTTCTGCAGTGTAGGGGGGTTGGGCGTGAAGAAGGAGGTGTTGCCGAGCTGTCTACTCTTATGAGGTATCGCGTATCCTACACGGTGTCACATAAATAACAGTGGATGAGTGTCTTGTATGAAATTGTTGTATCTCTTTCGATTTGGGTAACTTTATATATATATTTTTGACCATTTATTCTGTCGCTTTCAGTAGGTGAACTTTGTGATTGTAACAAAATGTATTTGCAGGACCAGATTGATCTAGGTCCATAACGAGAGGCTGACTTAGTGTCGATTAATCTTATCTGGAGATTGGAAAGTCAAGTTATCGCCTGGTTAAGTAATGTTGCGATCAAACAATTCGGATGAGCTGATCGATTGATTAAAGTATCTGAGTTGGTAAGGAGGTCATTCCAGCTGGCTGGTGATTTCAGAAGGGAGGATTATAACAGGATTATATGAGTCACAGATACCAATTGTGGACCTTAGGTCTAGGATAGTGCAGAGTTCAAAGTCCAAGTAGGTACCTGGTCTGGAGACTGGCGGAAGGAGTCCTTGGACCTCTTCCAATGGCATCGCTTGTCCGTGATGCTCGCGTCGATGGGAACGATCTTTCATGCCTCTTGGAGGCTGCTGAATCAAAAGGATGCGTTCTGTCTGCTACGACGCACCTGGCCGATGGCGGTGGTCCTGGTGATTGCGACGATGAGGCTTTTTCCTCCTCCTGGGGCTGACGATTCAGGGTGTCGCAGGGTGAACGGTCGTGGTAGAGCGTCATCGCCCCGCCGTCACTACTGCGAGCATACCCTTCCTGCCTCAGGGTCGCAACGCACTTCCTGCCGGCTCTGAAACTGCCAGCCGAAAAGGTCATCGTAACGCGCCCACTTTTCTCAACCCGGTGCAAATCTATATGTGGAGGTTGCGACCTTAGGACAGGCTGTTCTCAATTAGACGGAGCTTTTATAATTGCGCTCGTTGTAATTTCCGATGATGATGGTGATAATGGTGATGATGTTGACGATGGTGATGATGGTCGTAATAACGATTTTAGGACCTTTAGGGTTGTTCTAAGAGTCTAATGATGGCAGTGGATAACCTCCGAGGTCAAATATAACGTAATTTGCTAATCGTCGGCAGTACTAGCTTGGGTGTAGCCTTATACCCATCCTGATGTATATAAAAGTTACAATTCCTGTAGTAAATAGGCTCAAGCATCACGCGAAATGGTGGTTTTCCCCGCACCCTATTTGCACGCTTCTGACCTCTTGAATTTCTTGAGGAGGCAGAACGATGAGAAAAAGTAGGTTAGCTTCGACTCGACGTGAAGATGAGGTGGGTAGAGGTGGCGGTGAAGGTGGGAAGGTGGGAAGGTGGGAAGGTTGGAAAGGCCGCCTTTTGTCGGTCGACTAGTGAACAAAGCCGGGGTATACATATTATTCCGTGTCTAATGGACAGGCGTACAGGTGCTGGTGGTTGGTGGGTGGGTAGCCCCTGAAACTACGCTTTCGCCCTGGTGCAGGAGGCCTCCATTCGTTCGTTGATCGATAGCACCTCTCTCGGTACCTCAACGTTCTCGATTCTTCATTTGGGCTCTCCTCTGGCTCCCCCGCTTTCCAACTTTCTGGCCAATCTTTTTGTTCAATCTGACTACGTAATTACTTGCTTTTAGCACTACAATACTTTGAAGCGTATGTTTAATCGTATGGTGTCACAGGAATCCCATACTTTGGATCACGCCGATTTGGACACCCGCTTGGCATTGTTATATGGGACTGGAAGAGAATCTGACCTCATTATACTATAGCATTATAATCGCATTGGCTTATCATAGGTGCTATCAGCATGTTCTGATTTAAAGTGTAGATATATGGGGAATAAAATATTTTTTTTATTCCCCTAAGTTAATTTTGGGTATAGTCCTTGAGTTATGTTTACACGTCGTTATCGCTACTGAAGACCCAGTCAGCAGGTATTATAATACATTTTTTATGAGGTTGGTTTTTGGAAGCTGCTACATATGTTTGAGGTATAATGGGTAAATCGTTAAGTTTACGTCCAGCGGAATGATTGAGGTTCGTAGTGGTTTGCCTTTCTCACCGCGCCCTTGTTCTTGCCAATTTAATGGCAATTCTGAATAACATGGGTAGTATATGCTTGGGCAAAATGGTAGCCGATTGGCCACCATTGAAATAAATCCTCTGAAACACTCCTTACTTGACAAGGAGTCACGATCCGCAGCATAATTGTCAACGTAAATTATTTCCTTGCCGTCGCGTCTGTCCGACTCGCTCGGAACTCTTCTACTTGACCGATCCTTCTCTCTCTCTCTCGCACCCTCGCCCCAGTGACCTTCCACTAGGACTTCCATAACGCTTAGCGACCTCCCCATTATAATCTTTAGAGGAAATGAAAGTGTTCCCACTCCAATTCCCCTTTCGTCATTCCTCCCCTTAAAACATCGCCCTACACCCGATAAGCGCTTTCGTAATGCTTGTCGCGTCCATTTCGTACAATTTTGTATCAATGTCATTCGCCTCCTGGCATTCGTTCAATTATTCCTACAGTCGTCATTCGCCGACATATTGTAGTAACAAACGCTCGTTGCGTATCCGCCTCTTTTTTACTAGAAGGAATTAAGAAAAGGGCCAAAGGTATCTTTGCCGAGCATCTTGAAACTTACTCCCCCTCCTTTCGATCTCGAAAATCGATAAAGCAGACGCTACTCCAAGAGCTTCTCATAAATTGTAGATAACAGACAAAGATAACGCGAGTCCAGCCAAGACAGCAATTACCAACGTGATAACGAAAACTTCGGCAAGGATCCACACGTGCAACGGTTGTACCTGGGGAATTTGATCGATATTCACAGACAGTTTGTGCTGACGAGGATGACTACGACGTTGGTGGAGGAGGAGGTCGTGTGACGTGTCCGGTAGACTGCAAATATTTGCGTACCGATCGAACGAAGACCAGTTGAAAGTAAATGTTGTGACACGGGGGTAAACCCGGCAATATCCAGGTAATCGATCGATATTCTCCGAACTCATGAAAATAGCGAACGCGACGTTAACGTCATCGGTGCACCCTGGAGGTGGCCGAGGGACTGACGTTTTATATTGTGCTGGAGGTGTGTACTAGGGATAGGATCTCGCCTAGGTCAGGTTAGGCTGGAATGGATAGTTCAGACCACGTTCTAGCCACCTGGACTAGACTTGGCTGAACTATACTATACTTCAGCAGAATAGGCTGGACGCTAGTACCGTAGTGTAGGACTTGAGCAATTCTTCTGTAAAATATCGAGTATAGGAATAAGATAGAATAAGAATTTGGGGTGGGGGTAGAGGGTGCTATACGAGGCATTGCCAGGGTGAAACCTTGAAATGAGGACGATAGTATAACGACGACATCACGTGTATACATATAGTTAACGTGAACGATACGAGGATAGGGGATGATACGCGGTTAAGGTTCACGCTCATTGGTCGATGACGAAGTACGCTCGTTTGCTTTTGCGATTGCGGGACGCGCAATTGTGGATACGAATTAATCTTTCAGGATAGGACTTGAGATCGTTGAATAAATGATTCAGGGTCTGGGTGGATGTACGCGGTAGGATCTATGTATGTGTATTATTCGCGAAATCTTTCGACGAGATAATTTATATGTATATATATGACTGCTGGGCGTATCTTGTCGTTACTTCATTATTCAAGACAATATTTTGGGCTTCCGTTGTACATTTTCCTGAGCTTGCCACGTCTTCGCTCTCGTCCTATTTTAGCTACCTTATGCTCCCTACCACTGCGGCAAGTCGCTTTCGTGAAAAATAGCTTGAATTCGCAAACTCGAAATTTCCTAATGGTACTCTAATTCTGGGAATCGCGAGCGGGGGACGTGGCTTTTAATTCGGATATTAGAAAATTTGAAAAAATCTATATATATTTTCGCAAGAGACTGATTAGAAAAATTTGTTTTGTTTAGCAAATTTTCCACTGCGGACCATCCATGTCTTTATTCTTTAACGATGTCATGCATCAGGCCGTGTCGTTGCTGTGCGTATCGGCCATGTCGTAAAAACGTTGAAAATGCGGGATGAGAAGGCACCGGTTGTCACGCAAGCACATGAGGCGGGAAATAGCGACAGTGGTAACGTGGTGCGCGAGAGAGTGACAGAGAGCCGATGAAGACCGTGAAGCTAAGATAGGAAACAGTAAGAGTGCGAGAGAGAAGAAAGTATGGGACAAGATAAGGAGAGTGACAGAGATAGAAAAAAAAGGTGACTTCTTACGTGACGTCACGCGATCCTTCAGTAACGAACTAGGCCATCTTCTGAGCATCCACGTCCGTGCTCGTCCTCGCGATCAGCCATATTTATTTTTACGTCTTACCTTCCTTCGCTCTTTGCGGACTTCATCAGCCTAAAGTTCTTCCCCAATTACCATTGAAAAGTATGGCTTGCTGTACTACTGTTTGTCTATCAGGTCCCTTACGTACCTGTTGCGAATGCGTGACAGCTCTGATCCCGAGTTCACTCTCGTAAAATCCCTTGGCGTTTCTCTGACGGCGTCGGCGTCGGCGTCATGCAGTGCACACGTGCTTTCACGTCGCGGCGCTTATGACTCAAGAAATCGGAAGCGATCGCACGTTGACACGTCCAAAGAATCACGCGCACCGACTAGTGAGATTACACGTAATTTCACAAACGCGTCATGAGGCTTTTTTTATTCAAACGTAAGGTGGTTATGGGTAATGTCGATGATCGGATCTCTGGTGATTTTAGCGAGACGACGATACGTATCTGAATACTCGTTTGAGATTCAGGCAAATTTTACTTATTAATTTCATAGTGATTTTAGGATCGAGACACACGCGTTTCACTTATGGATCTCATTTCCCTTTTTTTTTTATTTCTACCTTGGTCTGCTTTGCTACCATTTAAACCTGTTTGCCTGCCTACCTTGCTGCCTGTCTGCGTGCCTGCTTGACCTGACCGCCTGCTTTCCTGCCTGCCGAAGCAGGGAAAGGACTCTCTTCACGTCACCACTCCTCTCCACAGGTTTGCCACTCCTCGTCACACCACCAGGGGTTGCGCGCAAACCCTCGTGCGCCGACCAGCACTATCGTGTGAGGTCAGCTTTTCCACGTCTGAAGGATCAACCCCTGTTTTCTGCCCTTCTTGCTACCATACCACCCCTCGATATAGATCCTGCGTTGGGTTTCCTGTTTCGCCTCTACCTCTATACCGTCAGCACCCCCTGTCGAGGGTTGTCATAGGTAATTCTTCAAGCCTTGCCTATAGCGAGTGTCGGTAATACAGGCTATTATTGTATGATGGTTTTTTTAGTTGCACTACGTCGGTAAGGATTGCTTAGGGTGACATTTCTTTTGTAACAGTCGATCTTGCAGATTTCTATAATATCTTGAGGATCGATGTGGTGTTCGTCTACGGCTGACGTATACGGATTATTCTACTGTCAGTGATACCATCCCTTCTGCTGCTGCTGCTGCTGCTGTTACTACTATCAGCAGTTACTCTTCCTACTACTACTGACCTCATTTCTACGAGGTTGAGTGCCGACCTCAAGAGAGTGGTGGCTTTAGTGCAGAGAGAGAGAGATATGCGATCGTTAACTGCAGTCTTGTAATTGAGTTAAATATCGAGATTTAAAAACTACCACAATTTTCGACATGATTATCTTTATTTTCTTTTTTATTCATTCACCAATCGTAAGGTATCGCCTCGTTTCGACTTGTCGCATTTCTCACGTTGCGTCGCGACGCGCTCCCGTCTACATGATCGATAGACGCCGCCTCATTCTGAAGTCTCTCAACCCTCCCCCTCGCTCACTACGTACCTACCCTTCTTTCTCTTTCTCACTCAAAGTAGAAGCCCCGTATGAAATCCGCGCACGCCTTGCTCTACGGATTCTGGGAATTCATGGAATTTGCTGAACGACGAATTCGGATTTCCTCAGTGACTTCCTATTGCCGAGAAATCCTCGTAGCTGTCCTCTCTCCCCCTCCTTCAGTATCTTCTCTTCCTTTTGGCTGCCCCTTCCGCCCCCTCCGCCTCCTCGCCACTGTCCTCGCTGTTGTCGCTGTCAATGCGAATATTTGTCGCTTTTACCGAACTGATTCAATCACGCAGTAGTGTCGGGTTATTCGAATTTTTATACCGGAAACGAGTCCGTCTGCTTTTTCTGGTTGACATGGCAAAACAATATTTATTATTATTATTTTTTTTAATAGAAGCGCGTCACTGCACTCGCTGTCACCATCTGCGTTCTGACTGCGTGCGTATGCGTATATCAGTAAGGTGTCAGGTCACGAACGTCTCTTACGGAGGGTTTGGTAGAGATCGTGAGGACGATAAGGTCTTTCCTGGAGACGAAGGATCGGCCCACCTTCTCAACCCTCTCCACCCCTTGCTAGGATGGATGATCTGTTCACGGTACATTTAAGTGTCGCGATATACAGCTTGGCTTTACGAAGGCTCAGACCGGGGTTGCGTGCATTGCATAGAGACGACGCCTATCCCCACAGCTCACGACGCCTATGGGGTATGTTTCGTCTAGCTATATACAAATTCTCCTCTTATCCCTTTCCCTACGGATTCAAAGAAATTTCGGACTTTAATTTTTTCTAAGGGCGACATTGTTTTGTTTATAGAAGTTTTGACGATATTTCGTGGGTTAGACAGAGACAGAGGGAGAGAGAGAGAGGGACGAAGGACAAGAGTATCGGTATGGAATGTTTAAAATGCCAAATTTACTTGAAGCTTACTTACTCTTGACGCGAAGTAGCCTTTTGGCTACTGTGTCCTTAGGCATTGTCTACATCGTATTTTTTGTGTATAGAGCCGTAACGATATTTAAAGTTTCTCAAGAACTTTTCCGGATTCCGGAATGACATTAGTTTTTGGAGCGTGGCAAGAGGTCAAAGGTGGTGGGGAGAATGTCTGGAGGGTACGGGCTTGCTTTCTCCGGCCACGTTCGCAATCCTCCGGTGCACATACTAACGTCGAATTACCGAAGCTACCCTTCCGCGTTCACATACATCCCATCCGGGTAACGAGTCAGACTCAGGGGGCGAACCGCGAAGGAAAAGTCGCTCTCTAATTTTTCTTGTTATTTCTTATTTTTTCCCTCTATTTCTTTCTTATTTTCCTGTCATGTATTTTTATTGCTTTTACTCTACCCCCCTCTCTCTCTCTCTCTCTCACCCCTGTCGCTCTCTCTCTCTCTCTCTGTACACGTCTTGTGTGATTCTGCTGTGTCAGTGGTCTCGTTAAACGGGCGCCCAGGGGCGAGGAGGATTGAGGAAAGACCTGACACTCGCATGAGTGACGTCTATCCTTTATTTTTGATTGGATATCATTTATCGATAACCATACATGAAATAAGAGGAAGTGACGTCAGTCTCTTGACATCTGGTAGGCCGTTGAGCAAATTCTCACGGAATTCATGGTGATTAAGAAAATGGAATTTTTTTGGCAATCATCCTCGTTCCTTTGGATCTTAATTGCGACTAACCCTTTCGCAACGCTCCCCCATCCTCCCCCTACCCCTCATTGCCCTGCGGCATGTTCTGATAATTTTCTTTATCGTATCACCGTTGCGCGATCCGCCGCAAAGATTAATTTTTATCCCTCCTGATTATTAGAACCACCGACCCACCACTCCATCTCTCACCATCCCTGCTAAACTCCACAAAAAGGGGTTGCGCGATACGAGAAAAATGGTTTTTAAGAAAATGCCCGAGGGGGATTTATTCATCAAGGGCGGTCCTTTTCTCTCCCTCGTTTAAGGTCTGCCACCAATTCTTATCACAGTTGATACAATTGTTAATTCTTCTTTAACCACATTCTTCCCATACCTTTTTATTGTTTCCATTGGTCGCGGGACCATAATCTGCACATGGTGAAGGGAGAATTTCCTATGAACATTCCTAACCTCTTTCATTATTTTTAATACTTATCAATGGTCGAGAGTCCCGGTAGACACACGTTTATATAGACAAAAGCTATATATATATATATAGGTTTTTAACCTGATTTATGATCAGTAAAGTGAAGTTGCAATCTGTTGAAAAAAAAGGAACATTGCGCGTGTAAGTGGATCCTCCGATCAGGTCCTGATCCACGTCATCCTGGCCATCGTCTATGGTTACTGCAGTATCCTTATGGTAGCAGCGGTAATGGTACCGAGCGCCGCACCCAGTGCTGCTAACTGTCCTGGCAGATGGTTATGTGCACGCGTATACACGGCACACGCACGTGGCGCGTAACGTACTAGATCGTACCGTATAGAGGAGGTGGAGAATAGTTGGCAGGATGCTGTGTGCAGCCTCGGTACCGGAATCACCAGGACCACCATCACCATCACCAACCAGCACCACCGGGAACATCGGGATCACCAACGCCAGCGTCGGTCCTGGATACGCGGTGGTGGCTGGCGTTTGGCCAATATCCCCCCCTGACCCCCCTCACTATTATACGAGGATTAGCGTACATCGTACAGTGTGTAATTACGTCGGTGTCCTTCTCTCACTTTATTCCTGGCATCTCGTGTATTCCACTCTTTATCGTCCGACCCTGTCGCGTTTGCATCTCCCGCTTCCTCCCATCAGCATCCCCCTTTCGGGCATCCTACCTCACGTTTGCGTCCCGTTAACCATCGCTAACTGCTTACGGCACATTCAGGGCTCATTGTCATTCTGGCTCATACGACTCTTTGGGATTACGACTGGGCGAGGGTGGAGAGGTGTTGTTGTAAGAGATAATGTTTTTGTTTTATTTGTTTTTCTTTTTACGGGTTTCGAATCTCACGTATCTCCTGACGGGATACTGGCTCTTTCTTATCAGTCACGATGTTCCACTGTCCTATACGGATGATACCGGACGATTCCAATAATTCGCTCGACGTCCGTAATACACTGCTCGCAGGCGTCTATGCATTTTAATATGACGTCGCGATATGCATAGACGCCTGGCGTCTACACAATGCGGATCCATTGTACGAAACAGGTCACCATGCTCGGTAGGATGTCTATGGTGTCTCCTTCGAAGATTCCTGCGATACCGATGTGTTGCGACTACGTAGTTTGACGAAAGTACGCAGGTTCAACAACCCTAATAAACAACACCCCCTGGCAGACACCGTGGGACTCCGGCTGATGCGCGTCTTTGTTCGAGATTATCCTTGCACGTTATAATGCATAATCCCGGCGTTATTGTCCTTCATTAAATTCCTGTATTGTCATTGTAATTGAACGGGTATACAAATTGCGTAAGACGGATATCCTTTCACGTTTATGCAGTGTCGTGTCGTTTACTTAGTAAATTAAGGCTTTACGTCGATCTCTAACTCTTTGCCTTGCGACGTGAAGTTTTCAGGGATGATCGGCTCCTGGGATCAGCATCGGCACGAGCTTCGTGCTTTCAGGGCTGCCAACGACGGGCTGCAAGAACTTCCTGACGTCTTGGCTGGATAATTTCCAAGTTTCGTCATATGCAAGTTTACGTCAGGATGTACGCGACCCGTCGCGATTACACGCGTCGGTAGACACTACTGTATATAGACAAGAAGGAATAGGCGTCGCGGCGGCGACGACGACGACGACGACGACGACGTTGGACGTACTGCTGAGAAGGTTTTGTATTATCGATTATCAATATTCGTCGCACGATGGTTATCGTCGTTGTTGTTGGTATTACTTTCATTAATGACATAAGCTATGAGCGATAGCGATTTCGTCGTCACCCTGTGTATAAGGCTTGACTTGTTGATCGACGACATGTCGATTCAGCAATTTATTTTTAGGCGGACGTAGAGCCCAGCGTATTTTTATATTATAAATATTATAAATACGTTACGTAGAATTGATTTCGTTTGTTCAATTATTTGCAATTTGATTGAGTTGTTTATTTATTTATTACGTTAAAATGCTCTTGTTATGTTATTCGAGTTTTAAGCTACGTTCATACAGTGGGAATAGAGGTATCCGATAGTAATTTCCGGGAGATGGCATTGACTGTACATTGTCCAATCGCTAATACGTTGATCGATCGATCGATCGATACGGAGCAATGGGATTGGCGGGAACGATTGGCAATATACGCTCGGTGCAATATATGTGCATATTATATACGGAGATAACGTGAGATAATATAGAGGGGGGATATCCCTGGAATATATAGACGGAGTTGTATAACGAAGACACGTAGAAGGTGGGTGGGTGAGGATGCGGTGGGCAGCCTCGTGTCCCACAACATCATGCATAACAAGCGGAGCTCCCTTTATCATATATCCATGGCTATCATACGTAGCGCCATCCAATCCCTGAGCTATTCGTCGTACCGTCGAGGTTCATTCGCTGGTCTATAGGCGTCGCGACGCTGTTAATTTCGAAAGCCGAGCACGCCTCGCAGACGCTCCTGGGCTTCGTAGGTCTTTGCCTTGGCCATGGGAAGAAAGTTTTGGGCCATCAGGATCCAAGTAGTGCAAGTTCGATTGAAGCAGTTACGAATTTCCTTGAAAGATTATAAAAAAGTTTATTGATTTATCGATTATAGACTATAATCGTTATTATCATTTGTGACGTGATTTTTCGATTCACGGTCACAAAAGGGCCGTAGTTACCGATTAGATAACGTTCGCGATTGGCTAACCGATACCGAGTCGTCACCCGGTGTAGAGGTTACGCTCTCGGCTAGTTCCAGGGTAAGATAGAGGAGAGTCGGCGTGTTCGAATCTGCCGTGAGGAGAAAGACTCGAGGGACTGGGTAGCCCGGCAGAGGAGAACACCCGACGAGGCGTCTCCGCGAATCGGCAGAAGCCCGGGTGCAATACCGGCGCCCCAAAGAATAAGGGCACAGGGCTTGAGAACGGGCCGAGGTAAGGGTTATGGTTACGGGCAGGGGAGGAACCCCGAGGCCCCGGTTAAGTTTTGACAGTGCCCTGTTTTCGCCCCGTGTCCAGGGGAAGTGATCGCGGAGGACCTCCAAGATTGTTACGTTACCGGTTTAGGAAAAGATGCTCTCGCTGTAATTAAAAGGACGACTCGGGTAAGTGCGCTGTAGTTATCGGATAAAGGATCTCGGCCAATCAGATCGGTTTGTTTCCGAAATTGACTGTTGTTAAGTCAGTCTGAGTCGGGATACCGGCGAGGTATCTTGGGCCGGCTCGCGCTACCGTGTTTAGAGTTTTTCTACCCGTGTTTGCCTAGGCGGCACGGTAGGCTCTCGCTCCGATGGTTCGTGTTATCGTGTCGTGCGCGTTCTGTTCTCGCGAATTAAAAGGTACCGAAAGTGGTTCTTTCGCGTGTGTTCTCGGGGTGCATCCCGGTGGATGGCCCTAGGAGAGTTCCCCGTTCCCGTGGATTAGCTGTACCTGCTACGGTGAGTCCCACCGATTTTATTACTTGGTGCTGGGATTTCGAAGAGTCTGAGAGCCATAGGCGTCAGGCTCCCTGTTTCGCTCCCGATCATACGTTTTGGGCTCCTGTTTCTGGATTTTGTCTGTTCGCGTTCCCGTCCAAGTAGTTCTCGCTGGATTACACTATTTACCAGTCGCTTACTCCGACCCTCTCTACCACAACCTGCAGCCTGAGCGGCCGTGCATTTCCGCAATCGTTCGCTCTCGTTCAAGCATCCAGTTGCGTTTGTCAATTTTACGCGCCCCCAAAGATTGACGTTTTCTGTTGCGTTTGCCGATTTCACGCGTCCCCAAAAATCGACGGATCTCGTTTCGTGGCTCTGTGCCGCTTTGGTGGAGACGGGGGCGACCCACCCCGTCTCGCAGGACATACCGGTTCGTCGGCACCGGTGAAACAAAAGCTGGCTGGCGCCCAGCCGTGGCTTGCGGATGCATGAACGAGGGTGGACGGCCGAAGGTGACGTTTTACCGATCCTGATCTCGCGTGGTTAGAAAATACGTCACTCATTATAACCTGTCATGGCGGTATATTAAAATTTTCATTTAAATTTTATTCAGTTTGTCTATATGCAAATTTGCTGTCTCTATCTCTCTCTTTGTACTGTCAATTCTTTTGTACTTTTTCTTGCGATTCTTGTTATTGATCTTTTGCCTTAACCAAATTTATAGTCCTCACGCAATGCACGATGATGTAATCTTCGATTTCCGTAGTTCCGTGTACGCGAGATGTAAATGGCAGATTCCAGACTCGGTCCATTTTCGCGGGTAAATCTAGCCGATGATTCGATGCCCGTTAAGTAGGCCGTAGTCACCCTCTCTCTCGCTCTGCCGAAGGAATTAATGTGGTGGTTTGAGGGTGGTATGGTTAGGGGGGGGGGGGAAGCGAACCACCCGAGGCCAGTATACAGTTTACGGAAAAGGGTGGGCTAAGGGCTGTAAAGGGTGGCTGTGAGGTCGCCAGGTCACTGGTTCTATCTATTTCTCAAGGGTCGTAGGGGGAGTGCATGGGGTGGATGTGGTGGAGAGCCAGTACGTAATCGAATAATTTGCAGGCGGAGCACGACGTGGTGCTAAAGTAGGATAATTCGCGGTCGAGTAAAAATGGTGGCTTGGCAGGAGGCAACGTTGGCAAAGGATTCGATGGGGTTAGGCACCGTAAATACCGACGTTGGAGGGAATTAGCTGTGTTTTTAAAAATATATATATATATTTTTTTTACCTGCTGTCACGCATCCACGGGATCCGTCGACGTAACACGACCCTACGTCAGGGGCTCCGGGATAAGTCGCATTTCGATGGAATTGAAACGTCTCGCAGGGTAAGAAATAAATTCTGGAAATTTATGTCTTCGGGAATATATGTCGGGCAAATTTTTATTCAAACAGGAAATGGCCCAAGATCTCGTAGGCGATGGTACGAGGTACAGGTTAGGTGAACGAGCGAGCATGATGGCGCCTATGTTCACGTCACTGTCGATTCGGATATTCCCGTGAAAGTAGGTAGGAGGTAGACTTCTTGTATGCTGAATGACGTGATCAATCATTCATGGTTCGAGGGTATGAGGTCATGGGTGACCCAAACACGTGAGATAAAAATGTTGAGTCTTTTCCTCGGACTCTGTCAACCGTTACCGTCTAATAGATGGCACTCTTGATTTTATTGCTGTCTAACAAGGATCGAAGGGAGCCAATGAATCGATCGAACAGATGTCCTGCAGTCTGCTACGCTTCAGGCTGTATCTAATTCTTCGATTTACCCGACAGACACTTGGTTGAACCGTGACCTTAGAATCATGCCGAGAACTTCGCAGAAGAGGACGACACGGCCGAAGACATCGAGCAAACTGTTTATGAAGAAAAGGTTCAAACCCCAATACAGATTCCCTAGGTTCAACCTTTTCGTATTTGCATCACGTATTTCTATCCGAACCTTCCATCAACGCACCCTTCGAGAACGATCCTTTTTCGCGATCTTGACTCGCCACGGCTAAAAAGTTCCTGGCCCTTGTGTTCCATGGCCCCACCTTTTCCTTCTAGTGAACTTGGTCAAGGTCAACATGGTCTGCCTCCTAGTAGAGCATACTACTGAGAGTCAACCTGTATGGATGCCGCGACCATGCAATGTCTAGGGATTGATGGGGAGAGTACCTACCCTATGCTAAATCCCAGCATCCCTTTCTCAAATATTTTCTACAGTATCTTTAAAAGATCTCTATTGTACACAGCAAACAAAATAATACGTGCACTAGTCGGTCGTCCTTTACATTTATCTTTAAAGTTTTGTAATTCGCCATTTTTGACTTTTATACCATGTGATATCTAGACGTCGTCCTCTCCTCCTTCCTCACCTTACCCTCCTACCTCGTCTTTCTTCTCGTACGTCGCGACGGAGTTATGCCCTGTTATTAAATAACTTTGCGGGACCCCTGCAGCTGTTTTACCATGTTCGCCGAGTTCAAGACGCGCCTTTATTTCATCCTTTAATCATCCACTGATAAGAGGCTACGTATCAACGTCTCGTTTTACCAATCTGTTGTACGTAAGAGACGTGCGCCTTGTGTATACTTAAATGGGGTACGGAGTACGTACCAAGGTGAGAAATTAATTTCTGGAATACCACCTACAGGATGTTCCAGATATGAGATGCTGCGGAGATGAAACGATTAGAGAACGTTGGCTATTAGCTGGATTCTTTGGCGTCGAATTTCGTCCTGAGGAAAGTGCAGTTGGCGTCGGATTAATGGGTAGGACGCTATGAAACTCCAGCACCTGGCATTACTCTTTTAAATCTGCCGCCCAATATCCACGTACTCCAAATAGTTAACATAGCATCGCGTAGACTTGGATTTCAATCTCCGAAGATTTTACTTATACCAGAGAGATATCGAATCAGCATCTCTTGAACGATTAAGCAATTATTTCGTACTCTTGCATTTTCAAGGTAACGGCTATCTGTTCGATTGGCTGCGTATCGTAAATGCGCGCGCCAAACGGCAAATTTACATGCATTCAGCTACGATAGAGACGACCAATCAGCATCGTGAAAAGTGGTGACGGAATTTCGAGATATTTTTGATATTCGGTAAATTAATTTCGACGTGAATCCTCCACTCAAGAGATATTGAAAAAAGATATTGATTATTCTTGCATTCGCGATCTGACTCTATTAAATTATTTAGATTTGCATATGGACCCAGAAGAACCGAATCTACGTAGGAGTTATTGATCCGGCTTGGGTCTAGTCGAGAGAATGAAAAAAAACTGAGAAGAAGAAAAAAGTGTATATTGGAAAAGAATACAAAATGCTGATAAGACAACCTGTCATGGCTTTACTTATAGTCGTTACAAACGATTGACTATCGTTTGCTTCGTCAAAATGACGTCTGCCGATAGACTGTAATTGCAGTATCGCTAACTCGTTGTAAACATGATCGATCGATTGTTCTGCGCCAGGTAGCACTATAGGGTGTACAGCCGAAGAAAGAAGAGAAAAGACAAGGGTTGTATTCTCAAAGAGACTGGAGGGTGAAAAAGGGGTAGTAGGAGATACGAGAGAGATACGATAATAGCCAAGGAAAGAAAGTTTGAGCGTCACGTGCTCCGAATAGCGCTGGTGAGATCGAGCGTGCACGAGAGTCGCTGGAAAACTAGTAGAAATAGGGTATAACCAGGAGAATTGGTAATGGTACCAGTATACCAGAAGAAGTAATAGGCGTCACACTCAGTTCTGCTCGTCTTCGTCGTTGTCCCGGTTGTCGTCGGAGCACTCCCGTCGTCGATGACCCTGGGGGTAAAATAGAGCGGTGGACCTAGAAGACTCGTCCCACTGATCCAGGGGCTGGAGGGGATTTTTTTTAGGTATCCTCTGGCTATCGTGGACATCCAGGTAGCCTCTGTGTTCACTCTGCTACAACTGGGTCCACCATCCCCGTTGTCGCTACCGTCATAGAGAGGAGGTTGAGGGTGCGAGAGAGAGGGATAGAGACAGAGAGCGAATGAGGACCAGCGGGAGGAGGACGAGAGAGTAAAGCGGCTGTTTGAACGCGCAGGCTCAGGGTGAGCAGGGTCGACTAGCTCGCCAGTTACTTTTCGCGAGGCACCGTGCGCGCTCCGCGACGTCCCCTCGACGTACCACGACGCAACCCGACGTCCTGTTCAGGATCAGTTTTACTCATCGGAGCGTCAACGTCACGTAGACCCGTCGAAAGTCATCGTGCGAGCCGGTTTTACACGAGTGCCGTACGGGGGTTAGGGTTAGGTGGAGTCCAAGGAGTTCAGCACACGAAGCTGTAGGGGTTGTTCGTGTTGCCGAAGACGGTGTCCAGGGTCGCGTGCGAATGACTCCCAGTGCTCTGAGTTCTGAGGTCGATGAATACGCGTGTTGCTGTAGAGATTTTAACGTCGGACGACTAGTTCCATCTTTTTGAGTATAACCTGTCATCGTGTTCTCTTAACTTCCGGTTCTCGTGTCGTCCTAGTCACTGATCCTGAATTAGAAAGTCGTTGACACGTTGCCAAAGACCGAAGACTGGAACTGACTGAAGGCAGTTTCTCAATGACATTCAGCTCCAAGATCTTCGAGGATCTTGTGCTCCGTTGATTATATCGTGTCGGGATCTTCTTCGTGACCTTTGACATTGCTCCTGGTTCACTGATCGTCAGATCGTACCAGGAGGACGGGTTTGTCTAGTTACTGATTTTTTTTTTCGAGCAACCTCAATAAAGGAACAACATTGACCTCGCTAAAGTGCGTCGGAAATAAGAGGACGACGACGACATCGTTGACGAGGACTAAAACGAGGACGACGTCGACGACGGTACAGCCGTGTCCTCGCAATCTTGTCGTCAGTATCGATGACAGCCGGAGTCAGGGCATTGAATTGAGGTAAATCACAGCTTTATCGTATTTTGGTACAGTCGTGTTATTGTTGACGCACTTCACTGAGTAAACCTATGCCAATATGGCGCGACTCTAGTCTGTACTCTCCGGACACCTGTTGGGATGGCGCGATGCGTCGCGGCGCTGGTCCATTTTCTGACTGGCTCTATTATATCTGATGCACTTCTCGAGCTAGTAGTTTTGCCAAATTCATAATATAACAAATATCGTTATTTATAAATGCCAAGTTTTCTGAATCAATGTAAAATACGTCACTGAGCCTTATATTATACATTGCCAGTGTGTCGGATATAAAACGTGCTCTATTCATTCCGCTGTCGTATTGACTAATTCGTGGAAGTGGGATCGATGCAATTAGCCACGCTTTGTGTATGGTCGATTCAATCGAATCTACACGTTTCATTTGAATTCAAAAATTTGATTTGTATACCAGATATATATATTATCGCCTTTTAATAAATATTATTTACTATTATCGGCGTGTGTAACGCATATATGTTACGCAGCGATATTAATCATCGAATTGCGCAAATGTATACATATTCTATTGATTCCTACAATATCATACCTGCATGGGCTTTCGGGATGTGAGGAGAAGTCACGTAAGGCTTGTTTTATGGGACGATAATTACGAATGGGCGGAAAAAAAAGACAGCACGATGAAATTTATTCTTGACTATTGTTATACGATATTTGTTGATTTTAATAATTTTCCTGGTTATTTTTATCACATTTCAAATGGGTCAGAATGAAACTTGATAGAGACTTATTTAAAAGTCAAGTTGACTCAAAGCTGTCTCGACCGAAATAGACGTAAAACTTAGTAAAGTTGATTCGACTTGAACTTGATGTCTAGATTAATTTCTAGCAAGTTCGTCTTGCGCCTTATTCAGCTGAATTTGACTTAACTATATAGAGATTGACCAAGTTAAAAGTAATCTTGGAAGTTGGTCGAATCGAAAGAACAGTTAAACTATGTCACCCGCTATATTAAGTTTCGCGATTGAATTAAATATTGAGCTTTTTAAGTTGATTTCACACTACTATTTCTATTTCTCTAATTATACCTTTCAATATAACTCCGTTCGATTATGCATTGTTGATGTTGACCAATAAGTTATTGTCAAAAAAAAAAGGTTAATCTATTTAACGATATATTTATAGTCGTCAGGTTTACCATTATCACCTTAAAAAAAAAACGTTCAAGCTACTCACACTAATCCATGTGTGCACAGTAGATTTCGTTGCGAATAAAGTATATAATGGTATCCAGTAGATATATATATATATATAACTGTGAAACTCAGCAGCTCGCCCACGCGTCCCTCGCCAATAATAACAATGCCGAAGGATTTGGACAACGCACTGGGACGAGTTCGAGGACGACAATGGACATCGTGACGAATCGTTACGAGGTATCGACGTGAAAATTGTACGCGGCCGATTTTGGCGTCGCGACGCTTGGAGCATACACACATATCCGGAACACGGAATAAAGTGAGCAAGGTAAAAACTCGAGAAGAAGTACCACCCTTTCATCGCGCGACAACAATGGCGTTCACGGAGTGGTGTCATTTTTGACTTCCTTCTATAGACGCCTGGTATAAAGATTAAAAAAAATAAAAATAGAAATATCAAAAAAAGATAGCAGTAGCAGTCCAAGGCTTGAAAGGGATGGTGTTAGAGAGAGAAATTGATCTCAATCAAGGGGAAGAGAGAGAGAAAGAAAAAGATGAAAAGTCCACTAGTAGTCAGTGCTGGAAAACGTCTTCTCCGTTGGCACTCAGGAGCTTTAAAAACGGCGTCATCTCCATTTCTGAGAAGTCCAGTGCTGTGCCCCAATGTTGGCAATACTTTGTGCGATGGCAATAACGTTGACAGACTTACCACTATTACCAACCTCCATGTTCTCGACTACTTCGTCCAAAGCTCGACGGTCGTAACAGGTCGTCCTGACGTTCGCCTTGTAGCGTCGTAGCAGACCGCGAACCAGGGTGGTCGACAGGTTCGCCAACTGGCCACGCCTACGCTATCCAATATCCATTAATTTTAATGATTCCTGCGGTTAGTTTAACACGTTTCGCAATCGTTGTAGCTTGGTACGTTGCGATGCGATAAATCATTCGTGCCTTTGGCGATGACGAAACATCGTCACCCCGACGTAACGTCGTTCTGACGAAGTGAATGAAATTATTATTTTTTTTTTTTTTCGGGGAAGTTAGTGGTACCCCTGTATACTACGGTCTTGGCTGTTAGTTTTTGTTATCTTTTTTTTCTCCATACCTCGTAGCGTCGTGACAATCGGATTAGTTGCGTTATGCAATGTGTCGCTTTAAACTGTCAGGGTTTTGGTCTGCTGGAAAATCCACTTTGAGAGATTAATGGCGACGACGGGATCGAATGATACACGCTGCGTATACTTTATAAAAGGGGTAATCTGTTTATGTATGAAATTTATCGTAGCAATGATTCGTCACTTTTGTATATTATTTAGAAAATTATTTTTATTGTACGTTTTGAGTAATTTTCTTGGTTTTGGAATTCTGTCGTTACAGATTACTTGTACACGCGTTTTTAATTCGAATTCTTTGGGTTCTATAGATCTATCTTAACATGTGTGATTTGTACTTTGATAAACTCCCATTTCAAAGGCTTCTTCCCAAAAATAAATAGTTTTTAGCATAACCATTCGTTATCGGTGGCGCGTTTACTTGTTTCGATGAAAAAGTATCGGGCTTTGGAATTAGCATAAATTTCATAAGCTGGGTCGAGCGCGAGAACGGCCAGTATTAATATCGCTAATATGGCAGCGAATCGATCCGACTCCTAACACTGGCTGTTTCGCGTACGTCATATTCCATTATGTTAGATTGTATTATCAGATCCTTCTAATAACATTGAGCGAATCCACCTCGAGGTATTCAGACTGTCACCATAAGGAATTTTGCCTATATACCAACCTTATCAAAATATATCAAAAATGCCAAACAATCCTACACCAGAATTAAGGGTTGATTTTCAATTTTCCCTATTCCGAAATATGTCGTTAAGGCTTACTTTGGGTAATACCAGAGGTTAAGGTAGAGAGAAATCTAAGCTAAATTCACGTCCCGGTTAAACGATTAGCAGGTTGGTATTTTTGGGTCAGGTTGACACCCCTGGACTACCAACCCTTACGACCAGGAAGTTAGGCTTTGTCGTTTTACCCTGGCCTTATTACCTGTGTTGATATATGACGTATGGAGTGTTCCGGTTTTGAGGGCGACACTAGCGCCACGGTCGTAATTCTTGGAACGTAAGCTCCGCAAGGGACTTATCCGGATGAATTGTTTCACGCAGAATGGATCACCGCCTAACGAAAGGGTTGTTTCCCGATAAGAATCATGGGGTTAATAATACTTTTAGCATTTTATTCTCATAACGAGGACAATAGTCCGAATGGACTTGTATCCACGTATTACTGTCCTCTTATTTGGATAGCTATTGTAGAAGCCTTGATACTTGTTCTTAACCCTTTAGATCGAAGAGGCTCGTTATTGATAATTCATAGGCGTCTGTTAAAATGCAAAGTTAACTAATCGAGTTATAACAAAATTTCAGAATCTTGGAAGTTCAGCCGAGCAAACTTGGTAGGCAACCATTAATGGATTGATGTCGCGACTACAGCTCCTCCGCGCCCCTTTAAATTCTCTTGGCGGTAGTTGTGATTCATTGACTATCGTTTATCTCTATCTTCACCCTATTAGATTACGCCATGCTCCATGGGATTTATCTGATTAGTTTGTCGAATTACGTAAACTAGTTTTTTTTTTTTTTTTCTGTAACCTGCGGAAATTGCCCGGGATGTATTTGGTGTAGTAGTTTCTCGACTGATCTCGTGGGTGGATAGAGAGGGGGATGAACTGGGGTGAAAATTTATTCGAGGGTGATTACGAGTTTATTATATAAAAAAAAGCACTACGGTCGATGTTGCATCCCATTTATGCAGTTGGGGTAGAAATGCAGGGTTGGCAGATTGTCAGGTTCGGCTGTACGTATAAGGGTTGTCGAGGGTATGCAGTGGTGCGAAGGGGCTTGAAAATGGGAGCTTAACTCGCACGGAGTTATGCGCATTCGGCAATTGGTGGAGTTGCAATTGTGGGTTAAGGGGGTTGGAGGGCGGGAGGGGCGGAGGTGTGCACGCCGAGGGTTGAAATCTTGCGAGAGGGATGGAGTATCGCACTCAAACAGGCATGGACGATTTACAGCGGTTCATCTGTGGAATTACATAAACCAATTAAGCCGCTGCAATTAATTACATGAAAAGTTTGACAAACCGTATTTTCCCTGTCATATTTATCCCAGGAAACGAATGAAGCTGTCATTTCCCTTTGACGCAGAGAAAAAACTCTTAATTATTCCTGATTGATTAAAAAAAAAGCCGCTTCCTATTAAATATTTGACAGCAAACAGTAAAACTGTTAATTATCTTTGATTTGTACATTTCTTTTTTTTTTCTCTCTTTTCCTCTCGATTCATTAACCCGTTCACCCCTTTCGACGTTTCAAGATATACTACCTGGCATCTGTTCCCTCAGTACTCAAACCCCCGTCACTTTTAAATAACAATTTTTTGCTTCCGTCATAAAATTGATTTTCTTAAAAAAAAAAAAAAAAAACAGACGCGTTCCGTTAACGTTTTTAAAATTTGTATGCAAAGCAGAAATGCGAGTACTAGATTATTTTAAATTTATTATAAAACTTTAGTAAAATCCAACTGTCTCCAACTTCCAGAGTATATCTCTTTCTCTCTCTGTCTCCCTGTTACGAGGCTAAAGCATTGCACTTGTTCAAGAGTCTTTCACTTGGGTCAGAATCATCCAGTTCTGCGACGACTATTGCTTTCCTCGTTTTATTCCTGTGCCCCTCTGCTCGCTCCTTCTCTTTCTTCCTTTGTTCACGTCTCATATCTCTCCCTGAACTTTCTATTTATTAACAGGCATCTTACATATACCTTCTGTATATACTACATGTATATACATACATACCTTCGAGAACGGGAGCAATGAAAAATATTGCGCAACTGGATACACTATACGAGTTCCGTTGGAAGCGAAGGAAGTATCAATCACGAGATAAGGGATGACGTCACTTATAATTTTCATCTCGAATCAAAACGCGTTCTTCTGCTCTGTAAGTGTGTGCCGTTGGTGTCAGTCGTTATATAACACCGACGTAATTTTGATGGTGAATTAAGGTCGCGTCAGGAAGTTTGTATATAAATTAGAGCAGCTTGGAGATACGTAACCTTGCCCTCGTGTCGTTAGCGCCAGGCTAACCTTAACGACTGATGCATATAGGTAGACTCCTCTCTCCCTCTCTCTTTCTCCCGCATAATAACGTGTCGCGCGACTTTTAACGTCTTGACCAACTGATTATGCACCCCTTTGTCTAATTTCACGGCGACATTACTACTTTTGGTATATGCTATTGCTTCTACCCCAGGCATAGGGTTTGGAATCTTATTCACCCTCCTACGGCTGATACACGAGTACTCTGTTTTATCCAGGTCTAACCTAACCTTCCTTAACTTCAGGGAAGGTTGTGTATCGTCGTATTAATAATTAGTGGTCGTTTCATGTAGACGAGCAGAGGGTGAACAGGGACGAGCATGATGTTCGCTTCGGGTATCAAGATATAAATCATACCCTGTAGGCTCCTTGAAATACCAACCACAATGGCCGACTGGAGCAACCCTTAGCCGGAGTCTACTTAGTTAACATAAATCCCGAAACCTTTAGTCAATTATTTTCTTCCTTTTTTTACTTCAACGATTTGTTGCCCTTGTCCTCTCGTCAATTCGTACTTTGGATACTGAGTTTCTTTTTCTTCGTTCTCGCGATCATCGTTGTATCTTTCCGGGGACTAATGCTCTATTTTATTTCTTTTTCCAATAGGACGAAACCAGCATCTTTAGTATTTCGCTCGCTCCCAGCACATATAATACAACAGTAATGGTGATACTTATTTGAGAAGCTCGTAGGATCGCGCTACGGCATAATAATATCCTACGGAAGGAAGTATCTTCCGGACTTTCAAGGATCTTGATGGCTGATGTGTGCTTTTCTTTTAGCTCCAAATGTCTCACCAGTTTTCCACGTCTTTCGTTTCCCTTGTCTCTCTCTTTCTTTGCTCTACGAATTAATTCGTTACGTAATCCACTTGCTTGTCGCTGTCCAGTTCGAGATCGACTTTCGGAATCTTCGAATAAGCGTCCCGTGTGAAATTTGAAAATTTCCAAATTTTCGTTTCAAGATAACAGTGTGTGTTCGTCCGCGGGAGGAATAGGAATTGCTGTAATATTAAAGTGGACGAGGGGCTTCCGGGTGGCAGAGTAACGGGACGCTCTCGTTATTCCAGTCACACGCAATAAGATAACGCGTTTCCGTCTTCGGAGAGGAACGACAGTCTTCCCCTTGCTTTGGCGTCTTGTCCTCCGGGACTCCGTAAACCCACGCTAGCAACAAACCGTATCCTGCCCGTTTCTACTTACCTGCCTTCTTCCTACCTTCCTCGTATCCCAGAGGAACTGCACGGCAGGAGCTCTAAGCCCATCCAAGATGGTGGCACCAGGGTAATACGATATATGACTGGTCGGTTCGATGCTTTTGTAATAAAGATATTTTTTTTTTTCAATTTAAACATTTTTATATCATAACACGTTTACCGTCTTTCTTGCTGGATCAATAGCTTCTCTGCTTGACTTCAAGAACTTTTTCATTAATCGATATGAATTTTGTTCGGGTCGAACTGAGTCGTTAATAACACGGCTGCATGAAGGTGTGAACAGCGTTAGGCACTTGCGGTCTGGTAGAGACTGTGCATTGGTGCATCGGTGCATCCTTAATGGGATTAGCTTTCTTTTTCTCTCTCTCTCTCTCTCTCTCTTTCTCTTTTGCCAATATTTATTGTGATTATGCTACCAGCAAAACGTCTCCAGGGTGCAGCGTTACACCTATTAAACGTACAGTCTATTGTGTGGAATTGAAAAGCGGAAAGATACGCGATTAACTCAATGGCTGTATTCATTATATTGGTAGCAATGGTTCTTATTATTATTTATTGTAAAAACGTAAAAGACGTAATGAGGTCTTTGCAGTTGGTGAACTAAGGACATTCCGTAAAGGATGCTAGTTTCTTGAAAAGTTTTATGTTAGTGGTTGTTCTTTTCTTTTTATAAAAATTCCTTTTTGAACCTTGACATTGGTTCTGGATCTTCCATATACGCACGGTTATGGAAATAGTATCTCGTATGAGTGTAGTATCTACCGTGACGATGTGTGTCATTGACTATGAAAATATTGGGCGTTGACGAAAATAAAATTTGAGCTTTATGAAATTTGCATAATTATGAAAGGAAAATTGGATGCTAGCGGATCAATCATTTCTGATATTATTTAAGGGTCGCGCCCGTGCTTCTCTCTTGACAAAATTTTGTCTCTCATGTAATAAACTGATATCACCTACCGTTATAAGGGACATGAATATATTTTTTTTTGTATATTGGGCTATTCATCTTCTTTTTTCTTTTTTATTTGTGATTTTTATCGCATTCAGTCTGCGTAAAAATATTCGTTTTTATTTGTTCTTTACGGTTCAACTTACCCGTCATTTGGGTTACCTTCTGTAACTGTTACGAATGATTATAGTCAAATTAACCGCAGTACAATTACTTGCAAGTTTTTGTTTGGAGGCATGTGGAATGGGAGGTATTTGAATAAATTTATATGTAAATTATATACACAGACGTCAGACTGAATTTCGACGATTAGATCAAGATATTTGGTGATTGATATTTAAGTCGTATTTATTGTCTGACTGTTACGTCATTTGTGACGTCATCTTACACGTGGTGACTTTCCAGCACCCCCTTCGAGACAACGAAGTCAGTTAAAAATTTAATATGCGGTAATTCAGCATCGATGGTAAATTCTTTATTTATGATGTTTACCTTCTTTTGTCGTTTCAACGTAAACAGTAGCGTCGAGTAAAAAGTTCCAAGTGTAAACAAAAAATTCATGCAGGAATCCTGGACTGAAATGTCGGACGGAAGGACGACCAGGCGTCAGATTCGTAGCGGGATCCGGCGTCGCGACGCCCGTCGGTCCGGGATCCGATTCGAATTTACATTTTAATGCAATTTACGGATAAGCCTCTTTTAATTAGCGTTACATTACAATCAAGGGAAAGCTCTCGGTTTTAATTAATATTTACTCGATGCTAAGCCTATTTTAATAAATTATATTCAGACCAGGTGTTCCAGTTCCTGTGAATTGGCCAAGTATATTTAACAGATTTTTTTTTCTCGAATTTTCTCCTCCCCCTATACTTACACACTTACGTTTCAGCGTTCGCAGCTAAACAAGAAGAATTTTATTTTTCCACTTGGTTCACACGTAAATACAATATTCTTCTATCTGTTACTTATATTCACGTCTGAAAGAATTTCACGTAAAAAATTGTTGAAATAATGAAAAATTTACATCGCGATAAACATATTGTTATACGCACGTAATATCCTGTGCTCTCGTGCTATACGCTGCATACCAGATGGAGCATTAAAGTGGAATCTCGTATTGAAGAATTTTCGAAATTGTTTTCATGGCGAATTCCTCAGACGACAAAAATTTCGCGCGGATTCGAACGAAAACGCGAGTTCCATGTCTTCGATCTTCGACTCGATATAGACCACTTGCTATACGATATAGAGCACAAAAATCTCTTTCCCAGATCCCGATTTTTCGAATCGAATAAGGATGACGTTTTGCCAATCCTAGAAGTACCGTACCTCTTTTACATTTAATCGCCCGACGTCGTAGTGCCGTCACTCGGAAATCTTTGGTGGCCATAAAGTCGACGTAGGAACCACCAGAAGCCAAAAAGGAATTGAGAATCTGAAAGAGACGCCTGAAATCCTAAAAGGAAAGTTTCTCTCAAGCTGCCACTCGTAATAGCTGACTTGAACTCGAAGATCATCTCCTGGCTGGCACTTTGCTTGCACATGGGTATATTGGCAGAGGGCGTTTAGGTTCTAATGAAATGGTACGAATCCTATGGATCCTCTTAAAGCAGAGGAGTGGGGGGTGATGGCACGCGCCCCTATTCCTGACTTTAGGGATGGTTGCTATCTATCCCTCTCTCCCTTCCTTGCCTTGGTACTTTCTCTTTAAATTTCTCTCTCTCTCTCTCTCTCTCCCCCTCCCATCCACGTAGGAGAGCTGTTCCATTGCACACGGAGAGATGAGAATTGATCGAGCGTCTGTCTCTCGCTGTGCTTTATTGGTAGTGCCGGGAGGCGAGTGCCTTTCAACGCGCTGTGACACGTATGCCAAGCGCACTGTGTACACTCTAATGGAGCGATCAGAAGACCGTAGCATAATGATACTGTGTATATTAATTGACTTTGCAAAGACAACGGGAGACTTGATAACGTTATCAGTCGATTTTCACGGTAATTTAGTCTCTGGCTCGTTAACTTCTAGCGTTTTGCCTTTTGCGACTCTCCTGTCGAGTTTCTCTGACTTTGACTATGGGGCTTTTAGTATGATGATACATGGTACGGTATGGTAGCTTATGGCTTTAAGAGCAGGTGGAGGTCTTAAGTGTAAACGTTATGCAGGGTGTATGGGATGGTGACTTGACGTCAAGGTCGGATGTCACGGAATTTACTTGCGGCCAAATTGTTTTTTTTTTTTTTTTATCGTTTAGCCTCCATTCACTTTGAGCGGATCAAAAGTTATTAGAG
The DNA here is from genome assembly GCA_031001745.1 of Hartigia nigra. Lineage (NCBI taxonomy): Eukaryota > Metazoa > Arthropoda > Insecta > Hymenoptera > Cephidae > Hartigia > Hartigia nigra. Next base: position 131,092 of record JARPRG010000480.1, on the reverse strand, counting down.
TGAAATTTATTTTTCGAACTTCGTGAGCGTCGCTTTGTATAATTAAATGTAATCTTGTCAAAGTGGCACTGCGGATGGCTTATGCCGTTTCTCTAGGTATCTACGTCAGAGACCAAAGAGAATGTCTCGCTGGCATCTCGAAGCCGAAACTACGCTACCGCTATTACCCAGGATCCTCTGGCAGGCTTGCTTGTGCATTCCAGATGTGCGCACCCGAGCGTACACGTGGGCGTATACCTATCCGTGGCTCTCTACTAATTCTCCCGGCTGAACTTCCCTGGGCGCGAGCGATACTTCAATCCTCTGGATATATCTAGACAGCAGTGTATACTCGAATGGATTTGCCGGGAATTGCATATGGCACTGGGACGAGAAAGGGAGCTTTGAGTAGTAATAAGCAAGAATAAGGAAAAAGAAAAAAAAAAAAAAAAAATATTGTTTAACCAGAACGAGAAGACTCGATACTCGTGGATTCTTTGCTAATTAAGTGTTGGCTCGAGTAACGTGGTCAGTGCATTGTTTCATGTTCTTTGTGAGACGTCCGTGGAACCTGCTGCCAAAGGGATGACGAAAGCAGCAGGAAGCGGAGAAAAAAGTATTGGAGCTTGGTTATAAGAGGGGAAGTCAGGGAGTAAAGCGAAAATGGAGAGAAGCGAAAGATGGAAAAAACTAATAATTGTTAAGAAAAGTTTGACCGGTGGAAACAATAGCAGCGGTACGATATACGCTCTGCGGGAAACTAACAAAGCCGCCTGTTCTCCTATGCTTCTCGATTATACTTTTTGGGCTTTTTACGACGCGAAGCGTCGCGACGATATTTTCACCTGGCGAGGCGCCACGCTCAACATCGTCTGCCATAGCAAATTTCTAGCATGGTTCTCGAGCAGATACTGGGTTATTGCCCAGGGAAAATAGCGGCGTATCACTTTGACTTTCTTTTGTAAAATTTGTATAATCTTCTTGTCGGAACGTTCATTATTACTCTTTTTTTTGGTTTTTTTTTTTTTTTTTTTTTAAGTAAAAATACTCGTTGCGCTATTTATGAAAAAATCGAAATGCTAGACACCTTAGGGAAACCACTATCGTCTACGTGCCATATATTCGTCTATGTGAAGTAGGTTACGTAGGTGGGACGTATTATGCACGATATATGCTGTACTGCGACTGTGCATGGTTTGTAGTAGCGTGGCTGAGCTGGGCACTTTGAAATTTGCGATTTCTCAGAAACATCCCCGAATGGTACTAGCGACATTCTCGTTTCGATTCTTCCAGGGAAATGGAATGGCTGGGTGTGAGGGCTGCGGACTTCGGTTAGGAGGGAACCTTTATATATGTATATACATACTATGGTCTATTCCTTGTGTATATATATAAGACACCTAGCAACTCTCCAGAATTTCCAATACACACGTTTACAACGCACGACGCGCTTCTGCTATTTTCCGGATATGTACAAATGGGATTGAGGCTTGAAAATTTTATCGAGCGTGCCAGCGCGACGTGTAGTTCGCCTTTCTTTCGGTTATTAAGCTTGACTAGTATACATGAGCCGTGAGAAAATACGAGCCTGATAGTATGCACAGATAAATTGCTTGGTAGACGGAAAATTAGATAAACAAACAGTAGCGGGGAATTGCATGAAATTTAATTTTAAAAAATGTATTTCGAAATTACATTAATTTTAAGTCTCAACGTTCTAAGACGATTCTGACGTATATCCTGTCTAGACGCTTGGCGTTCGCTAATGGACTAAACCGACAAAGTCCCTAATCCGTTGATAATTTTTTGGGTTGTTGATATTTTGTGTGTGCGTCTCTACGGTAAATCCACAATTTACAATTGAAATGGCTATTTGTCAATTATCGCGTCAAACCAAAAATTCTTCGTCAGCTTTTCTTGATTATATTGGTCTCTGACGTTTTGTAATTGTGGAGCTCTCCAATCGCGAATATAGAGATGAAATTATTGTGTGGGGGTATTAGATCCCCCTCTGCAGCCACAGTACCCGGGAGGTATACGCGAAGCTGTCCAGATCGGTAGATGGAACAAAGGCAAGCTCTCGATTCTGCCAAGCGAAGCATTATTTCGTAATCTGACAAAACATTTTTCCGCTTTTCAGTTCCCTCTTTGAGTTGGTCGTAGAGTAGATAGGGAGTGCCGGGGGTACGAATATAGGTGGAGTAGGGGAGCGCCCTCTAAGCCGCGGTAAGCTCAGCACGGCCGAGGATTTTACCGAGCGAGCTCTATCAGCATGCGGATAAACCGCATCCGGTATTGTTCCGTCGTTCTACCGCGGCGAAAAGTTCGATCGCGTGATTCGCGACTCGCGTACTCAACGAGTCCAATCCCTCCCTTTTATCCTTGACTCTCCTTCCGCTTCTTACTTGTTTACTTGTTTTCGCTGATTCTCCCGTTATTCAAGCTTTTTTTACATTTACTGAAATATACCTCAAGACCTCCCACATCGACGTAGCTCATACGTCATTTTCATGATTGTTATGGGTTTGACAAAATATTACGTGAATTATTTGCATTATATATTTTTTTTTTACCTTTTCAAATTTTTTTCTCGACGGTACATTTTCCCGCCGTGTCTGCTTTCTGGCGAAACGAGCATCAGGATGGTCGATAGAGCTGAGACGAGCATCTGTCGCGAAGAAACTATCGGATCGACCTGGTTCCGTCAGAAAAATGTGATATCGGTTTGGCATACCTATCTGCACAATGCTTCGTAGCTCCTTTCATTTCTGGACGTATTTTTATCGAGAAGTCCTCAGGACTCTGTGTCTGTTATCCTCGAAAGCCGTGGCGGCTTTTTTATGCTTCTGTCTCGACCTGTTTTCTTACCGCGCCTGAGGCAAACGCCGACGGACACGTTATCGCTTCTGTTTACATATCAAGAGTGTACGGAACGTCGTGACGCATTTACATTATCTGGAGGCTGAAGAGGACGTTGCTATGTGAACACTTGTTGTGTCCTGATTTTCTTCAAGTATTCTTTATGTCTTGTTGGCTCAAGATTTTCTATTTTCTTTCTCTTAGAAAATATTGCGCTCTTGGATAAGCGGATAGATTGTCAGTAGACGTTGGGTGATGACGTTGCAGAGATGATGCTTCGTCCGGCGTAGTTTAGTTCGGGAGAATGACCGCTGCTTTTTTTTTTACTGGTGCTGCCATCCGTGCTGCGCAGATCAAATATTTCCTGTTACAAGAAATCATTTTGTGGGTACAATTTAGTTTATCTTTTTTTTTTTAACGGATCAACGACTCTTTTGAATTCGAAGCCTCGAAATAAGGGTGCTCCGTATCGTCTCGGATATACGACCGTATGGGAAACATGTACGTTACGCGTGTACGACTCATAATTTGATTTTAGAGGGTAGCTTTTACGAGCAACACCCTCTGGCGTTCTTATTTCGAGGATGCTAGGTCGCTCAGCCCCTGAAGGAATAGGTCGCTTTCGAGTCCGACCATTTTGTTAGGTCATGTTAGTCTAGGTTATGTCTTACTTCGAAAGGTCATTTTTTTTTATTCGGCGATACACAACCCTTAAAGCTTAAGGTGCAATACGTATCGTCAAAATACAAGGAGATACACAATTTTCCACAAATGACCCACCCCTCTGAGAATTCAAATATTTTATCCGCAAATCTCATTGAATAATTTCTTTTTCAGAGCTTCTTGCAGCGAATTATCGAAATTCTCAATCGAGATAAGATCTCATCATTTTTGTCGACCCTTCGACGTCGTTAAGCTTTTTCATCCGTGCTTACTTCGAAAGGAGAAAAAAAAAACTTCCTAAGAAATTTTTTCGTATTTATTTTTTTTTGTCTTTGAATACCGCGAATTTCACAAAAAAAGAAGTACTCACGCCTCTAAGGGATATTCATTCTTGTGTCTATTGGAGACATAAGAAAATAAAAGAGACCTTAAACTAGGGTCGTTAGCTTAGGATGGGTATACCAGTTAGAAGGTATATAGGTCGTAGGGTAGACACTATAATATGGGGGGCTTGGTAAGTTGGCACTGAGTGCGTTTACATAGGACGAAATATCTGTCCTTGTCTTTTATTGGGGTAAAACGGTGTAAAAAGATCGTGCAAGAAAGAGACGTAGAAAAATATGTGGAAGAAAAAAAGTAGGCCTTGGGAGGAGGCGATGGAAATAGAATGGATGACGTAAAACGGTACTTTGTATATCTATAGCTAATCTTCGCTCTTACTTTGTTGTCTGCAGATCTCGGTACATACCTGGTGTTCGTGCCAAAGTGAAATCTTTCTTTTGGACTTTCACCGCGCCTTTATTATTGTTGCTTATTCTCGTAGGAGATCGCGAGAGAATTTCCGGACCTTTCGCGTTTCCGCTTTCTTAATCCTTAACCGGGATAAGGATTCCACACGGAGCCTATCTCCTTATCCTGTCAATCATTGTAAGCAGTTGGCTCCGTTCAAAGGACGTTTTCCCTTATGCAAAAAGAACATAAAGAGAATATCTCTTTCGCTTTAGATACGCCTTTACGTTTTGATGCTTTCATCGATGCCAAGCATCATTTATGAGAATAAAGGTATATTCGAAGTAACATCTTTTTTTTTTTTTTTTATCGTTTCACGTTTCACGTTGATCTTTAGCCTAATCCATCCCTCGGAGAAAAACAAGATACGTTTTTTTTTTTTTTCTTTTCATAATATTCAAAAGTAATCCCTATGAAATTTGAATCTCTTGAAAAATATTTGTCATCGTAATTGTTTGAAAATATTCATAAGGCGTCGCGACGCCCGGAATTCACTATGGCATTATATTATCGTGGCGGCGCGCCTCCAAGAATATTCTAGCCGAGCGAAGAATAGGTTGCAGCAACAAAAAACGCTTCGCTACCACCGCCATGTGGTATTAATTTGGAGTCTATTAGGGTGCCATAAATCGTAGGAGGTGAAAGGGAAAAGAAAATTATATTATTTACATCCCCCTTTAGTCGTTCTGATTAATGCTGACGTTTCGCTGTCAAGATTTTTCGTATGTTTGGAAATCATGGATTCTCCTGCTCGCCTGTGTGTTAGTCGACTGTCGCCATGGTCTGACTGAAGGAAGAAGAAAAAAAAAAAAAAAACCGATTACTTCCATTGGCAAACATATTACAGTAATGGCCGACGGCCTCAGCCAAGCAAAGGCGCACTGCCAGTCGAGGGTATTGTGCTCTTAAGTGGCCATCAAGACCAAGACCTTGCCGCTCGTACGTCCCAGTCAGTTTCTTCTGACTGGCTCATATATGAGCATACTGGAAAATTCATGCTGCCATCTTTTGTTTTGATTTATTTTTCGACAAGAATCGACAAGAAATAAAAAAAAGCTGCCCACGTACTGTCGTCGAGTCACTATCAATTTTCCTTTTCTTTTTACTTCGCTCGACAGTGTCTTTCCGCAGGAGCGATAGGCGATAAGAAAAAAGAAAATCACAACATACAGTTTACGGTGCGTCTAGAATATTGTTGTTTTTGTCGATTAATCAGATCTTATTTAGAGCCTGCTTAAAATCAGCATCCCACTCGTTATCAACTTGTGCTGCAGAGAGAAAAATTTATTCCCAAGTAAACACCATTACGACGAATAGTTTAATCAATTAGAGTGCACCTGATTGGATAACTAATTTAAGCGCGAGGATCATTACTATCCTTCCTGTCGGTAATGTCGTTGCGCTTGAACGATTACAGGCGCAGCGACGGAAGGTTTTTCCCGGTCGAAGATAAAACTTTGAAATTTCGCGCCAAATCGATTTGGACCTCAAGAAAAGATGTAGGTTAGATAGGCTAGGTGTGCATTGGGATTGGTCACATTCACTCGGCCGCTTTAGGAGCAAAGTGTAATTTTAGTGCGAACCAGCCGTAATAAAGCAGAAGCCATAAGGTGTAGGGGAGGCAACGAAATGGCAAAGGCAGATCATCCTTTGGGTGCTGGCACATCCCCCCCGCTCAACCACTGTAACTCCACTACCCTTGTACTACAGATTCTTCGTCACACTTGCTTCTCTTTCTCACGAGGATTCCTGTTATTATAGGTTAGACCGTAAGATATCATTCTTGAAGGACGAGCGTCCTAAAAGCGACGCCCGGCGTCGTAACGTTAGGAATAACTTGGCCCATTTTTAATCAAGGGCCGAATGCATCGGCCTCTTTCTGATCCTCGGCTCGTGAGATAACTCTATTATCGCGCTGTTGTAGATGGCGCCAGCGGTTCAGAACAGTCATGGACCCTGGGAATTAGTTTGGTGGTCGCGTAGGGATTTCGTGGCTTCCCGTTGGCCAGTTATATTTTTTAGGTTTTCCACGCTCGTAACTCACAAAACGGGCAACCCTCGCCCTTCCCTTTCATTCTCCATTCTCCTTCTCTCTCACTCTCAACTCCCCTATCCCGCCTGCCTTTCCACATAGCTCGAACGACCATCCTTCCTCCGGGTACCACATCATCCCTCCAGAGAGCGAGAACCGCTTCACGTACTCTCGCTATGTGTATAACGTATATTCACACATGGAGTTTACGTCGGCGTTCATGGTTAACCTCACGCCCTCGCACGGGTTAAGGGTGAGAAAAAAACAAGGGTTGGTCAGCAGCGAGAGTGGCATTGGCGCTCTGCCGTACGTTGAACGCTGAAGGGAATAGCCTTTGGTGTTTCTCAGGGGTGGCTTCCTCTTCGTGCGCTCCAAGCGCTCAAGGGTAGCCAAGTGGAAATTACCCGACCAAGAAAACTCGCTTATAGGACAGATTGAAGATTTTTCCATATTCTCCTATCCAAGTGCTTTTATTTCTGGCTCCTTCGTAATTGTGCATACATTTTTTTTTTTTTTTCGCTACAACGTCAATTTCGTACCAGGGTTCCTCTTCTTCTGAGTTTTGTTTTTAATGGTAACGTAATCTTCACTTTTTTTATATACACGATTTGACGGGTGACGTCAACGAGATTCACGTATTTTCACGAATCCTTTCGCTGGCGTCGTACCACCGGCAGGCAGGTATTACCTATTCGCGCACAGTGAGAATGTATTTGCCAGCCGTATAATGCAGCCATTGTTCCACTGTGATTAATAGTGCCGAGTCAGATTACTTAGTGTATTTTATGTGTGCCACATACCCCGATCTTACCGTGGCACCTCCATCGCCGTATACTCTAAATAGACCGTACGATATGTTAATAGGATATACGAGGAACGATTAATGGACTTTCTCTTCAGGGCAAGGGGGTGGATGGAACGTGGGATTTTTTCGTACGTGCGAGTGAGACAGAGAGTGAGCGAGTAGAAAAACAAAACAACCATTTGCCTGAGTCAGGTGACGATAACGCTTGCATCTACGTCTTAGGGTCGCCGTGACGCTGAGCGTCGGTATCGCGTCGCCTTCACGTACTTCCGATAAGTACAATCAAAAATAAGAATATACAGTAGTGCGCAATTGAAGTGGAACACTTTAATTTTTGTGTATCTCTGCGAAACTATGACCGATTTCAAAA
>JARPRG010000480.1:106470-118579 GCA_031001745.1 Hartigia nigra | reverse complement strand
CGCTGGATTACACTATTTACCAGTCGCTTACTCCGACCCTCTCTACCACAACCTGCAGCCTGAGCGGCCGTGCATTTTCGCAACCGTTCGCTCTCGTTCATGCATCCAGTTGCGTTTGGCGATTTTACGCGTCTCCAAAAATCGACAGGTCTCGTTTCTTGAGCTTGTGCCGCTTTGGTGGTGACGAGGGCGACCCCCCCTCGTCTCCCAGGACATACCGGTTCGTCGGCACCGGTGAAACAAAAGCTGGCTTGCGGATGCATGAGCGGGGGTGGACGGCCGAAGGTGACGTTTTACCGATATCGATCTCGCGTGGTCAGAAAATACGTCACACTATCTATAATATTTTATCTCTGAGTGATACATATATATGTGTCTAGTCGATTGTTTTGGTAGGCTTGTGGTTTTATCGCGTGTCCATTAAGGTTGGTAGAGGAAATTTAGCAGGTCGCTTTAAAATCGTCCGTAGCTCTGAATCAGCGATGTCGACGCGATCGTGTGCGTCGCAGATGGATGCTCGGACGGACGAGTTTTTGCGGCGTCCTGACAAAAAGGCTGTGGCAAGAGCCCAGGGTGCCGTGGTAGTGCTGGCTGTCGGGAGGTGGTGGGACAATGGTTTGACATATCGTCCTGTCATCGCCATAGTCACCCTGTTGGCGCCGGTTCCTGGTTAGCAGCTTCCTCTTGGCTGGCAGCCTACCCTGGCCTCTAACTACTTTAATACTTCAACACCCGCTGATCTTCCTTTATTTTTTTTTTGACTCTCTGACTTTGAATTACTGCGATTATCCACAGAATTAGAATAGTCTTTTGAGAAATTGCGAACTTGCGTCAAACGACGTTGATTAAGGGTTGATAATCATCAAGAAGAAGTTTTTGTCAATTATCACAGGTAAAACACGTTCGCCATAATTAATACAGAAACGCACGTAAAGCTCAGCGCCAGGATTTCCTCAGTGCTTAAATCTAGCATTAACTGGAAATCATTAAAGCAAGATATCCCGAAGTACCAATAAGGGATGAATTTAGCGTGGTAGTGAGAATAGGTGTAGACAAGGGTTGGTTTAATGACGTGGGAGAAGACAGCTGCCCGGTAGCCACCCCTTTGCCAGTTCTTCTTGTCTCTCACCACCCTCCATCCCATTATCGATGGTCATCCACCTGCTTTGTCATTCATCGATCGTTTCCACTTAGTCCAACGTGTCTTCTTTTCTTAGATTCATTTAATACTTTTTTCTTTTTTTTTTTCCTCCACTATACAAATTGCCGGATAATTATGGCTACTCCTGGTACAATCATCCCATTCCCCTGATACCAATGTAATTTCATTAAACGACGGCTTCTACTGCACTTAGATGATTCGTCGAAAAATATCAGAACGGAAGTGGAATATCCCTTTTCAGTATAACCCATCGCCGGATACTTCGTTTTTCTGATGGAATTGGAAGCTTCATGCATTATATCGCCCAGAGCAATAATATACTTCTGGCATCTACCAGTCCTTTTCGAGGGCTCCAGCCATTCGTTCCTTTAGTTTGCCTGATCTCTATGTCTTCAAGTCCGATATTTACCAACGATCTCAGTTTCGCTAACAGCGAATACCGCATTTTGTATTTTATTATATGAATCGTCGACGGGATTCGTGGTATTTTATGTTGATACTTGTAATTAGCTGAAGTGCCGCTAGTAGCAGGGGAGTCGGTGTGGGAGGTTATGTCGGCGAAATTGGGAGAGAGCATTTCACGAGGAGGAAGGATGCGCAGATTCCATGCATTGCGGCATTGGACGATCGGAAGGGAATCCTAATTGAAGAGAAGCAATGAGGATGACTTCCTCGATGGAAGGAACAGTTACGCTGTTCCATCTTGTTTCGTCCTCCTCTATCTTGTTCTCTGTCTCGCTTTGGTATAAGCGAATCCGATTCTATAATTAACACTATGGAGGCCAGTCTGTCTTTCTACCTATACACTGTTCATACTGACTTCGACTTTGGTATTTACTGTAGGTGGATAGTGCTGTATATCAATCTGGTATACTGTATTAGATTCCCTAAAAGCTAATTGGAATTATCGACTACACTTTGCTATGTTATTCAACCTTATTTCCAGCTGGGAACAAAGCTCGGATTGTTTCTGACGAATTTCACGTAATGATCTTCTATTTTAATTTTCTAATTATGTGTACCACGTTAAGTCCTCAAAGTTTTAAGGGTTGATATTAAATTCTCAGATAATGATATTACAAGTATCTTTGGTTCATGTGCGAATAGTGATAAATAATAAAGTTTTTACTTTATTTTTTTTTCGCCTTCTCTACTTTCCATTACGGGCTTTCTGCAAGCCGTCGACCTTTGAGTAATAAGGTCATACATCACCAAGATTAAAATCGTGTTCATTAAGATGAGTCTCTCGGGATGATAATACAATTGAATTAAAAATTACCTCATCGTATCGCGTTTATCTTATTTATCTTTATTCTACGAGTCTCTATTAATACTGCAGTCAGAATAAAAATGCAGTACAACGTGACGTCTCAGCTGTAGAAAAAATAATCTTCCTCACGAGGCAAGTACTGTTTCTGCTTATACCTGCATCACGTGTCTACGAGGCCCAGTTAATACTGCAATCAAAATTAAAATGCAACATGGTTTCCGAGCTATGAACGAAAAAAAAAATGCTTTTTACAGCGTGGTAAAAATACGAACTGCTGGCAGGTAGTTATTTTAATTACTAGGTTAGCCCGTAGGTCGCTAGGTAACTAAGACGGTAATGTGATAGACTTTTTTTTTTCTAATAATAGAAGTAAAAAAAGATCCACGTAGCTCTTTCTGTCGCATCTGCCAATAGAGCATTTCACTTAGTAAAATCTCATTTTCCGGAGTTCCAGAGACGACTCTGGTTTGCTTCCCTACCGAAAGCTGAAAGCCCTTAGCAATCTAAAACGGGTTCTCTTCAGAAGCCAAGCTTGAAGTCCGTCAGCCTCCACTCTATATTTTCTACTTCTTCTTCGGTTTGCTCTTACTTTTTTTTTTTTAACGTCTTCCGTCCTTCGTTCCCCTTGCTCTCGAGATCCTCCTTCAGCGGGTTATTTTTCTCGAGGATTTCCCTATCTCCTCTGCTCACGTGACGCGAGCAGCCCCAATACTTTCCATCCTACTTTGCGTCGGCTACGAAAGACACCCCCTGTTGATGGGTGGGACATGTTCTTCTCAGGGGGTGGTTCGGTGTATTCCCTCCCATTAGGTTATTATGGTATCAAAATATTATGTTTGTTCAGGGGCCCACCTATGTATAAACTCGTGTCCAGTATCACGTACGCTGCTTGCCATGATCCTCAATTTCAATGGACACTGTGTATGATTGATATGGTAAATATTGGGAAAAGCATTATGTCACGGTTGTTTCTCAAATTTCGTTTTCTCAAGAGGATTTTAGATTCGTGACTCGCGGAAGGGATGAGAACAACGAGTGCCTCCGAAACAGGCAACATTGAATGGCAAAGTAAGAAAACAATTATTACGTAAAATTTTTGTTTTTTAAATAAGTAGAATTTTAGTAGATTTCTAAAAGATAGATTAAAGATGGCAAAAGAATAAGAGTAGGTTGTGAATTTTGGAAAAAGTCGAAGAAAGGGGATGCGAATGAAAGTGCCGTTAGGGAGTATTCCCAGGGTACATATATAGATGAAAGCATACTGTCGTACGCACGTTGATGCTAGGTGTAAAGAATAAGGAATCGAGTTAGAAGAAAAAGAAGAAGAAGTGGAAAATGACAATAGGAATATGGGACCAGAATGAATAAAGGGTGCCAGAAAACTCTTTAGGTTTCTCTTATGTTTTTTTTCTTTTTCTGTTTTACGATTCTCTCAGCCACTATAGTAGTAGAGGGAGACTCAGCGAGTACGAAAGATAGACACGTCAGTGTGGTGTCAGCAAGTACTATCAGCTCTGCCAGTCAAAGGGTCAAAAGGTCAAGGCTAAGGAGAGAAACGGTTCAACGTTTGCGAAAATTGATTCGATAGTATCCATACGCGTCCCATCCGTTTTCGACATTGCTTCCCATATTTTTTTTTACGATCCGAAGTAACGTCACAGCGTCGCAAGAAATGAAGATCGAGGTCACGCGATCTCATACGAGGACAGATAGATTCCTTAATTTTGTTCCCTTTGATTATCACGTGAATCTAAAATATAATACATTTGAGTGAAAGATCGTGTTAGTTCTAAACGAGCATCTAGTATCTAGATGGATTCCTTAACTTTAGTTTGCTTTTTTCGTATTACATAAATTTTCCGCATTGAGGATTTTCATCCTTTAACATTAACCATGAAACTTCAATTTTTCAAAATCCTTACACGCACGACTGTGCATTTCAAATTTCCTTCGGAAACTATTGAAGACTTTTTCAAGCTACTTGCTACATAATTCAATAATAGCGCCCAGGGTTGCTAAACGAATTTAAGGGATGAAACTGTTGCTGATTATCACGAGAATCTAAAATACATTTGAGTGACAGATCGTGTTAGTTGAAATGAGCATCTAGTCCATTTCAAGCTATCCCTGGGCACCATGGCCCAGAATGCATCGGGGATTCACATATAGATGAAGCTGTTGCAATTAACGAAGTGGTCGCAGCCTTTCATGACTGGTCCAGGTCTGCCGTAGCAGCATGCGAAATCGTTACTACCATTCCTCTCAACTGCATCTGTGCTGATGACCTAGGTCAGAAGACTCAGTTCATCATCCCACGCATACACAACTAAATTAGACTGTCTCTCTTTAATTTTACGCATGTCTGACTACGATACGCTTTGTGAATACAGCCGCTTATTTATGCAGTCACCTTTATATTTGTCAACTAGAACTTAAAGATACAACCCTAAAACTTGGATTTTGCATCTCAAAAAAAAAATGGACTCCCTTGTTTTTGATTGTACGATAATAATAAGAACTCGTTACGTTAGTTCACCAAGATTGGTCGCCATTACTTTTGATCTTCCTCGTCTTGTCTATTGTCTAAATTTGACTTTTTTTTTTTTTAATCATCAGTCTGGACTCGTTCTCAAGACGAGCTCGATAATTGACTGTTACAGCAAAGCGACTGCACAATTTACGTCTCGATTCCTCTTGCGATTATTACTCCAAATTTAAAAGGTAACCGCAGTAGCTGGATGCTGCGTCAAAGGATGTTTCAAGATCTTTCCGAGAGAGGCATTAATTTTTCTATAATAGTCCCTACCGGAGAACAAGCCTTGCCAACTCAAACGCAGTTGCCTACGAACTCCGACCTCTATGACCTACGACAATAGCAGATGAAAGACACAGGATCTCTTTGTCTCTTTTTCTGAATTTTTCGCTTCCATCCTCTACACCCACCCCCCCCCCCCAACCCTCCTCCCAGTGCACGCTGCGCTTTCACGTCCCGCATTTTCATTCCTTGACGGTATTAGACGGTGCAAAAAGAGCCATCCGGGTCCCTCGAGTATTGCACGAGTCAACCGAGGCGGTATAAGTGAGACAAAGGAAGCGAAAGAGGAAAGAAAATAACGAAATTAACGGGACAGATTAGTTTGATTGATCTACTTATCTTACCTGCTTGCTTATCTCTCCGACTACTCCTCCTTATCCCCTACGCACATATGTCTGTCAAGTAAAAAAAAAAAAAACTCATAGAACTTCCTTTTCTTACTCCATGTAAAAAAGCAACTACGCATATTTAGATCGTCGAAATATCGATATTTGCCAGCGGCTGGAATTACCGTAATGAACGTGCAAGTGTATTTACCAAAAACCATATATCTCCTGGTTCAACGTTAACATAAGCATACGTATCGTTACAGTTGCTAAGCGAATCGCCGTACCGTCGTGCACGGTGATCTCGTAATTTCTATAACGATAAATACCAAAAAGCTGCAAATATTTTCTTACCAAAATTATGGCTTTGCGGATCGTTTAATCGCGAAGATACAAGATTCTGGATACTGTGTATATAGAGGGAGCCGGAGAGTGAAGTATACCGAGTGCGAGAAGTAGAAGGAGAGAGAGAGAGAGAGTGGCGCGGGCGGTGACTGCATGGCAATAAATATCGATAATCGATATTCCGGCACACCCCATTGGTCGGCGTGTGCCGCAGGCAAAATGAGGGAGTCCCGCGCTTCCCAGGCTTTCAAAAGCAGAAGTAGTTCTCGCATTCGTATTAAAAAGCTCACGCTCGGCAAGACACTTTCAGCATGCTCGATCGCTCGTGAAACCTTTGCGCCAGCAATCTCGATTCCCGATTCTCCTGAGCTACTCCTTATAGGGCCTACAACGTGGTACGCTGTCTGCCAGTTGAGGTTAGGTGTCGTTTGTGACGTTGCTGGTGCTACCACCTGGTTCATTCATTCTTCCTGCACATAGGCTGCACATTTCTATATCGTTTCTTGTCCAATTTTACCTTCTTGGTTTTGCTTTTAGTCTCGGAATAGGGAATTCCAGCCAAAGTGACGATACCGAATGGGAGATAGGAGTGGCGAAGAAGAGTAGATGAGAGAGAATGAGATGGGTTGGGTAATGCTGGCTAATTGCTTCCTAATGGCTACAAACATGCACTCCCTTCTCACCACCCCGTCTTCATCCTACAGTCCGTGGTTGGACCTCACCCTGAACTTAATGGCGGGATTATGATGTTACACGAGGTAGGGAGAAGTGATCTGAGCTGTGACGTCATGTCCTTCCTTCGACGGAAGTTGTTCTTTGTCCTTTACTTTCTCTATCCTCTTCGCAGGAACGCATCGAACTTTGTTTGTATTCCTTTTTCATTGACTGCTATCTCTTGCTATCAATCTTTATCGATTTAAGTTGCTGTAGTCGCTGCATCTAGTGGGTCTAGGGACAGTCGACTTTAGTGGCTGAAAAAATATATTCTTTTTTTTTTCTTATATTCTCCTCACAGGTGTCTCTTACTCAGGTATCTTAACGGGACAGTCACAGAGGAATTTTGTCGAAGATGAAAAATCACATGCTGCTGTCACTGTCGCCAACTGTGAAACGTTGACTCTCACGTACGTGTACTCGCCCCTGTGTCATTTATTTACTTAATAAACGTTCGGGAACGGCAGAAAATTTAAATTAAATTTATTCAGCGAAAACAGAGCGCGACCACTCGTTCTGCCGTGTGCCAGTTGCTGCTCGATGTTTGTGCGTTGGTCAACAAAACAAAGATAAACTTAATGAAAACGAAAAATATAAACAATTGGAATATAGAGGGTCGGAAAGAGTGAGAGAGTCGAGGTAAAAAACAGAGCATTGCGTTGACTGGTGAAATAAAGTGAAATAGGGATAGTGGGTAAAAGGGCGACTCAAGCCCTGTTAATCGTCCGTGGGAACGAATACAGTTAGTGCTAGGTGACACAGTCGATGTTTTGTAGATAAAAAGGAAAAAAAGAAGAAAGAAAATGTGTCAAATTCGGTGGCGCCGTATATTTCTCTGAAGACTTCCTTTTTTCTTTCAAGTAGGACATTTTCGTGACGTTGATAGCTCCGAGTGCTCTCTTCGCGTGCGATGCTCGCGTATATACGCGCCATGTATGTACATATATACGCACGAGCCTTCTAGCTTCTGTGTGTAAACGCTGCCACACGTTTATTTACGCCGTAGCTGAGCGACGCTTTGCTTCGCTTCTATCTCTTTCTTTTTTTCTTTCTTTATATTCTCCCCTTGCGTCACTCTCTGTCCTGCTTTATGCATATTCCATTTTTTTGATATTTCAAATCATACCATTGTCACTCGAGTCTCTTCGAATCGTCGAAAATTCATAGGTAAATATCTGTATCTTACAAATATATATTTGTTTCTCTACATCGTAACCTATATTCGAACTGATAAATTAAAAGACTTGCTTTAAAGGGTCACGGAAGAGTAAAGAAAATGTGGGATAAGATGAAGATAGTGCAGGGGGTAACAATATGGAAGGAGGGTTCGATCGAGTGTAAGTAAAGGGAGGACGTAAGTGGGGGGTGGCAAAGGAGTTTGGATGAGTGAGGGGGAATGTGTAGTCGCGTAAAAACGGATATCCGAAGATGAAGGCAAATGGTGAGGACGAGAGCCAGGAAGATGGCTGACGTTGCTAGAACAGGATCCAACGTAAGAGAGCACCGGTAAAACGAGGTGGATTTGCTCAGGGTACGAAGAAAAATGTAAAATCCAGCAATCCGAGTCTAAAATAGTGGAACGCTCGCGATGAGGGATGTTGATGCGATGGCGGCGGTGCCTTGGAGGTTGGAGCGTGGTCGAGATTGGCCATTTGTTATAGCGTGCAGACTCGTGCGAGGTAAGTCTTCGTGCTCCGTCCCTCTCGCACTCCCGTTCTCTGCCTTCTCTTCCTTCTCCCTTCTCTACCTTTCTCTGTCTCATCCACGGCTATCCTTAGATTATATACTGTACAGGGCCGCACCCAACCACCCCAGAATCACCCCCCTTCCAGTAGTCAGCCCTACAGTATTCAGCCATCCTTACCGTGCAAGCACACGCATAGGGGACAAGATATAACAGCGAGAGGAATATTTATACCTCGTGGAGGAGCGCAGCTTCACGTTCATCTGTTTCTTTTGCTAGGCTAAGGAGAAGGTAGAGGTGAGGTTGGGTCGGTTGGTTGGAGGTTTACCAGTGACAGTATTACGACCTCAGTTTTGTTCGTGGAGTGGTAGAATATCAGGCGGCTTTCGCGAAGACATCGTACAGGATGCCTTTACGTCTCTGAAATCCACAAATAATCAAAAAATAATGTCGGTTCTATCACCTACGTGAAAGTGCTATCTAATTGTGAAAGAAAGTTTGTGCTCTGTAGTCATAGTTTGGTTTATAGCTTAGAGCATAATAATGATCTAGTTTGAGCGTCAATGACATTTAGGGAATTAGGTTCGTGTCTGAGCTAAGCCTGAACTCGGCCTCTATGGATTCCCTACTTTCTACCACCTACACGTATCTTTTGGGTCCACGATTATGAGACGTAATACTGGTCATGGATTATACAGGGAATTACCCAGGTCACCTTACCTTCCTTAAAGTAGGTTACTACGTGTGGGACTTTACGCTATTTTAGTTTTATTCACTTTTTATTTCGTTCTTACTTCTAGTTCCAGCAATATCCACTGTTTCTCTGTAGCGCTGCTACAGAGAAAAAGCTTTAAGCTTCCGATCAAGAGATATAGAACTTATGGATTAGTTGTGACAATCTTGGAAATTCATAGTTTGCCATCTCCTTCTCCCGTTTAATCTCTCTCTCTCTCTCGCTCGCGCTTCCTCTCTCCCACACGGATCCATCGAGTCTTACCTAGTTTCTCGAGTAAGGGGGGTAACTCTGCTCTATCTAACCCATTCAGTTCGGTTGAGGCAAACATTTACACTTCTAACCTATACGACGATTTTACCTATAGGTAATGCTTTGATCGCATTTGGATTACGTGATCGTTAACCCTTGAGAATGCCCAGCTACCGGTACCAACTATGTTACTGATATCGTGACCATAATCATTTACACTCCTGATCGCTTATATTTACATTACGTCCTTATCACGCTAATCAAAATTTCCGTAATAGCCGGAATTATCTGAAACTTTTGATATACGGCACCAAGTGGATTCCTTACCACGCATTTATGAAGGCACCCTTAATCTCTTCTTGTCTCGCCACTCACTTTTATTTATGGTTACAATGTAAGTCACTCATCTGGGCCAGGATTCCCGCGTTACCTACGCTTCACGAAGTACAGAGTAATTATACGAAGTTTATTAAGGGCCTGTCTTCTTTCTTATGATTAATTGGCCACAAGCTTATCTTTTCCACCTGTCATAATCGTGTTCTGATTTTTTCACAATTTTGATTATAACATTTCGATCCATACTGTTTTCTTGCTCAGCCTCTTTCTTGTAGAGTATTCATATTTTCAGCTATGGAAAAGCTTGTACGACGAACTGTCAATGATCTCCACTCGTATGATTATTTAAGAAAACACCTGGCACAAGACTATGGAGTATGAAATTCTCGTGATTTTCTTAAATTTCTCGAAGGTCCTTCGTGCCTCACCAAATAGCTCAAGGCTCTCCCGAAGTGTATCTGCAGATTCGCAAAGTCCGTCTCGATGACCTAGATTCAGTAGAAGTCATGTAACCGTGAGGCTTTTCCAAGGCAGGAAACGTGTTTTCATCCGAAAACGGAAGATCAGTCTCGCGTTCTGTGCGGCAGGAAATGAAAATGGCGAGTCGGCATCCTCCTTCGATCCAAAGTAAAATTAGTCCCGGAGAATCAGACGAGAAGTCTGTTAAAGAAAATGGTGTACTACCTTCAAGCTAATAATTACGCTACGAACGTTTTACCCGATTGTCCCTTTTTTTCTTTTATTTCACTACATCATTCGAGTTAGTTCTTGCGCATAAAAAAAAAAAAAACATGAAAAGCCAAAATTAGAGTTGACGTACGTTGGCGAGTCTCGTGTCCACAATAATTATTAAACCAATGACCGTTGTCATTGCCAATTCGCAGTGCTCGCGAATTCTGGCGTTTTGTCACTGACCAATTCGAAATAATTAAATTGCGTCACGTATGCGTTCGTCATTTGACTCTGGCGGCTGTGACGGTGGTCATGGCGGTGAGTATAGCGGTGACGGTGGTTGCACGTCATTGCTTCCCTTCCTCGCCCCTTGCCACCCTAAAGGCTCACCACTGCCACCACCCATGATATTACAGAATTGCTACACCCCCGTACATCCGGTCCTTGGTACCAGAACCTACCCCTTCGATATCGTACCATTCGAACCCTACCTGAATTACATACGTAGATACGTAGATAGGTAGGCGGTTGGAAGGTGGGTGGGTAGGTCGATAGATAGGTAGGTACATCGGTACGTAATCACCTGGGCTCAACCCTCTCCATCCAAAGCCTCCAACGTCACCCTCGATATTAGTTCCGACGTGGTCGCGGAAATTGCATTGATAATGCTAATTAAATTGGCGTGTTCGCCGAGGCGTGTAGCAAACGATAGCGACACCATTGTCAAAAGGTAGAAATCGCTTGATCGAGTATACCGTCAATTTGGTGAGAATTCCTTAAAGCGAAGAACGTACTAGGATATTTTTTCTAGGGTTAAAATCTTTATTAATATTAGCCACAAGTGAATCCATCTAAAAATCTATTATCATTAGACTGATAAGTCCTACTTTGAAATATCAGATTTTCAAGATTGTCCCCGTAGTCTTGAGCTTTTCTCTCTTTGTCTTACTCGTTCGCTCGACTTCTCGGTACCTTCCATTACAAAAGTTTTACCATCCACTGGATTCCGTGAGCTTGTCAGGAATCCCGCAGCGATTAATCACTGTGGGCTAATGAGAAGAGGAGAAACACAGATTGAGGCGGAACGGCACGAGCCGAGCTCAATATTCTAGACGAGCAATCGAGACTGTCTGAAGAACAGCGAGCTCATGCAAATCGTTTTGCAGGCTTTTAATTGAGAAATGAATAGGAGGGGAAGGAAGACGCTGCTCCTCAAGTGGCGTCTGTTCGAGACTTTGAGGATCGTACATAAAGGTGCAGTAGAAACGGGGTAATCCTGTCGTAGAATTTAACCTGTGAGTAAGCGGCAGGGATGCGGCAGTTACCTTTTCAACCGTAAAAGGGTAAAGGGTGAACGTAGAAACAAAAGCTCCGTGGTCCACATTGGAAGTGTTTTATCTTAACTGGGAAGCTGGGATGACGATGCCTTTCCTGGACCGGACTCCTGGGGACGAGTGAATGAGTTCGGGTTGCCGCTACTAAGGGGGATGACGGAGTGGAGTGCAAGGGGGAGTGCTTTCAAGGTAAAACTAAAAGCGGATAAGAAGGTAGTTAGTATGAGGAGACATTAGTGGCGGCAACTGGGACGACTCAGCTTCCTCTGGTCCATCCATAGCTCTGTCCTCTGCATCTCAATGGTGGAGGGGTATTCTTATCTTTTGCTACCCTCTTCCATCTATTTACTTATAGCTTTCTGAAACCGACCTTGTGTTGTCGTCACAGGTATATTCCGGCGGGAATCAATAGCGACACGTCAAGAGTGTAGATACCTGCTCTCTCTGAGACAGAGAGAGAGAGAGA
>JARPRG010000480.1:47877-106370 GCA_031001745.1 Hartigia nigra | reverse complement strand
AGAGAGACAAAAATCAACCTCGTGTCTCTTGTTTCATTCTTGTTCTTCGTTTTTTTTTTACCAAACTTCTTTCTCTGTCTCTATCTTTCTCGTGCACAAGATTCTTCACTATCACTCTGTCTCTCATCGAATGACACGCGAGTCCTGTTTCTTTTACCAGCCTTTTCTTCCAAAATATCGCCAACCTCCATCGATATCTCTGTTTAGTTTCTTCTCTTTCGAAGCAGAGATATTTTTACGTTGAAAAAAAACTTGAAAGAAGATCACAGAGATAAATGATAATTTCTTATGAAAACTTTTTATGTGAAATTTGGAGAATCATTTTTAGATGGAAATTATTACTGTAGAAGTGGTAATGTTTTTTTTTTTTTTTACTTTTTTCTTATTATAGCTTGTATTATATATATATACTTGGTAACGTGGAAATTGTCTCACATATTAATCATTAGGTAGCACGCTACCATTATGTTCTCTTCATGCCGCTGTATGATAAACCGACGTCTGACAGGTGTCGCGACGCGTACACATTTTTGTACCTTAGCGGAGAACAAGACTGTACGAGTTGCAACGTTGTGATTCGTATCTGACGGATGTTCAATGACGACAGATAGGTCGCTCGTCGCGAGAGTTTAGTTGACCTGGAAATACAGAGAACTTTACGAGGTTGAACGAAAAGGTCAGCGGAGGTCACCAAGAAATTTCCCATAACCTCCTCTCCACCCCATTCCATCGAAACTTAACACCGAAGCTATTTTCTCTGTCCAGTTCTAATAGCTGTCTTAAGCCTGGGTCGCGTAACATAATGCGAAGCGGCCTTTACGATGCGGTCCTTTCCAAATATTTTTTCGTCCGTGCCTCGTAAATTTTGCGTTTGGAAATGGTTGTTTCTATACAAGAAAAAAAAAAAGCAATTTTCTCTTTGTCCTTCTGGACTTTCATTTCCGATACTGCCGCGAAATTATAAAATAGCAATGACATATAAAGGGTTTTTGGAAGGAGTCCAAGCATCGATGATATCAGGTGCGAAGGTATCAGACTTTTTTGTGAATATGGGGGGGGGGGAGGGGGGAGACGGTGTTATCGATAATTACACCCCTTTATGGATAGTAATGGGTCTGGCATAGACTATGCTGTACCTTACTGGCAGGAAGGCGTTGGATTCTTGACACGCGATTCCACCACCCTTCCTCCCCACAAGTCTCGTTCATCACGGTAACTTCGAAGTTAGTTTTCAAACAGCGTCACGGGGCGCCGGCCTATATCTTTTTCGACCGGAAATGGAGCATTCGAAGTGGGGTTGGGGACGGTCAATTATACCGAACTATTCTCCACTGCTTTTTAACGTCTCAATTCATTCCAGAGCTTACAAGCTTATTAGCGT
Source organism: Hartigia nigra (assembly GCA_031001745.1). Lineage (NCBI taxonomy): Eukaryota > Metazoa > Arthropoda > Insecta > Hymenoptera > Cephidae > Hartigia > Hartigia nigra. The sequence continues at coordinate 104,989 of JARPRG010000480.1, read as the reverse complement.
TTCACCTATACGATATCCTGATCTGTAAATTTATTTATTTATTTTTTTTTTATTTATTCTTATCGTTTTTTCATTTTACGTATTTTTTGTTAAAACAGTAGATTGCATTTAGGTAGCCCGGGACATCCATATGAATTCCGGTTGCAGTGAATAGTCTGCACTATTTTTCATATATATACCTGATGCTATCTGTCTCGACCTGAGTTGGTGCAGGACGCAGTGCTGAAAAGCAAGAAGGGCCATAGCCCAGTGATACCAATCGTGAGATAGACATACGTTATAGAGGACATCGAGTAACGGGCAGTCCGGTTAATAGTAAAATATCTGAAACTCCACTGTACCTGACAGCTGATAACCTATCGCCAGCTGTCTGGCTTTCTGGTTCTCGTCGGCGAACTTTTCGAATTCAATCACTGTCAGGCAATTTCACATTTAATAGCCAAAGCTAGTTTTTTTTTTTTTTTTAATCGCTATACCAGTCACCGAACTGGTTGATATACGTACGACTGTATCCGTTACCCAGGAGTGTCCATAATGAAATTTCATTTTTTCATTATTCTGGTTAACTTGCACTTTGATTTATAATTATTTAACATTATTTATTTAATTATACGTCTACTGACCTCTTAAACCATGTTTTACATCAAGGTCAATCAATTCTCTCGGATTAGCCGAATAAGCAGTGCTTTTATCATCGGAGATTTCTGTAATCACGCGAAAAGTCAATTTACATTCTATAACTCATGGTTATGGCGGAAATGTCTATACACGCCATTTAATAATGTATCCTGAACGTACGTTATTACGTGACGGGACAGATAAATATATGGATCGAGATAAAGACGTGTATTCCTATATAGATACATATATATTTGGAATCGGGACTGTAGGCTTTGAATAAAACGATAGAAAATTGTCGCACAGCGTGAGGCAGTATCCATCAATTAAAATTAATTAGACCTTTGCACTGTCGTACAACGTTTAAGGTTGGTTACCTTGCAATTACTTTGTTAAGAGATTCCACGTCAAGTAGCATCTGCCCTGAGATCTCTGAATGCAATTCTTCTTCTATAAATTATGCCGATGAATCCCGAAGCTCTTGTTTCTTTATATATTTTCCTTTTTCTTCAATCACACAGCCCCAGCATCCATTCGCGTCCAGTAGTTCGGCCAGAGGACAATTATGCAGATATCATCCGTCAACGATAATTGCATCCATTTTAACGAGGCCTTCATCTCGTTAGTTGAAGATTATTATTTTTTATCTATTATCTCGCGTCAACTGCCACGGTCCTTCGGAACAGGGTTTTATGGTCTTGATTTTATTTTCTGGATGAATACAAATGGCGAAGTGGAAGGATATAGTCAAAGGAAGAAAAGCGGTCTTTAGTAAATTATGGGAAAATCTGCTCTTATACGGTGGAATTGTCGATAACTTCGGATCGTAATACGAAGGAAATAAAACAAAAATGTTCTTTTTTACATAACCAATATTAGTCTACGACTAAATAACTCGATGACTACTTTTCGAGATGGCTGGATATCGAGTAACTCCTTGGCTATTACGCTATTACGTTAGGATGCTACTGGGATACCAGAAGGAGAAGTAATGGCTGGTGGTAATGGTGGCAGCATTAGAGTTTCCAGAGCGAGAGAGTAGGTTGTCAGGATGGTCTTGGCCGTTGGAGGGACGTAATAGGTTTAGGTATCTCTCTGGTAGGTTGAGTGGGGAGAAGGATGGATGAGGCTGGGGTTGGGCCTTGGTTAGGGTGGTTCTTGGGGTTCGCACGGAGCTCGGAGAATCCTCTGTGTCCTGGTGAAAGCTTCTAGTCGAGCCAAGTTGAGATTATACGATCCCCAAGATACAGCCAATCAAATCCAGTCTTCCGCTTTCGAATTCGTTTTATTTTACGGGCAGCTTTGTATTCATTCAATTTGCGGATATTTAATGGAGTGTGTATTCCTTCTTCTTTCTTGTCTCTTCCGTACTATCATTCCCCTTGCACCTCTTCACCATACATCATGAGACTATTACTTATCAGCTAATGTCTTTTCCATTGTGAGTTCTATGCGTTGTTTAGAATGACCTTGAAGCAATTTTTTTTTTTTTTCTATGCTTATTACGAAGAAACGAGTTTTTTGACTTTATGGTAAAAGGAGGCCCGAATGAGAATACGCGAACAAAACTGTGGTTATTCGAATAATGGCGATGGCTGATGGTTCAGAAGCGGAAGTACAGGGCTGCCTGGAAGTTTGGACAATGGGTCTTGTTTTATTGTCGCGATCGGGATTTTATCGATGGGGAATAGATTAGGCGTGTTTACGAGGAAGTTATTGGACTCTCGGATGGTTTCGAGCATTTTATGGTGGTCTGCTTCGTAAGCCCGTAATAACCCATCCTCTGCCTTTACCATTCCTTATGGCCTGGCGTAGCACCATCTAGTCCTCCCGTTCTCCCTTCCCTATCCCATCTATTTCGACCCATCATTCTTTTCGAATCTTCTCGGTATCTGCCACTCTCGCTCACTCTGGCATCTATGATACTTTTGAAGTCTGTCTATACGGACTGTACGTCAATTAGTGTACTTTTGTTCTGATAGGAAAATTCGCGCTTAATATCAGATTTAACTTGCATTGGTCCGCTAGTTACTAGTTTCAGGTAACGAGTGAGACTTCCGGTCTAGTGCACCTTCATACTCTTTCTTATCCTATGGTTCTGATTCAGGTCCTCCTTTACGGAATGCCTTTTATTCTGATATATTTTCCATTGTCAACAGCCGTTGTTGACTTAGACGTTTGTGTAAAATTTTACATAGTTTTGTTGCTTTATACAGCATTGCACGTTCGAGCAGCTTCTTCGTCTTTGGAATGATGGTACGAGACACTAGCGCCTCTAGATTTTCTTGTAACAACCATAGTTACGTTACGGCATTTCCTTGAACTAAATACGTTTGCAACGGCAGAGACTCGGAAGCTTAACTGAGAAAATTTCAAAGCGATTAAAAGTCCTACATGAGCAGACGTCTCTGCTATCGTCGTCAATCTTATCTTGAGCTCTTGGCGGTAATTCGCGACGAATAAACTTCACGTCGAGAGAACAGAGTATGAATGAAAATGAATGGTAAGTCGTGTGTCGCATGAGGACCGAAAAAAACAAAGATTTTTTTTTTGTTTTCACTACCTAACAAAATATCAAATACTATGACGGGTATACGACTGAGATATAACATGGGAATGGCGTGGCGTGTTAACTGGAAATACGATTTAGCGAGCGATTTGAGGAGTTTGCCTTATCGGGAGACAAATTGGGGCTGTTTGCGAGAAGGTACCGTCGCTGCCATATATTAAACTCATAACAGCAGGGGCGTAGCAACGCGACGACGCGCGCTGCGCTCAGAGTTTATCGGCAATCAAGATCTAGTCGAGGACTTGTCGTCACGTTGGATTTTACAAGAATACAGATTTTCATGTATTTTCGCCTTGTAATCACTTATTAGATTAATCCGTAGTTTCGCGAAAATAAAGTATCGACATACGGTTTGTCCGTGTAGGAACGTTATTGCAGTGCTCGTTTTTTCCTCGGCAGGGTATAGAATGTCGACAGTGTACGACTGAAAAAAAATTAAAAAAAAAAAAAAAAAACGTAGTAACTACAAACGACATGTATCTCTGTTCTGCAGTATTAATAATTTTATGCATACGCTCGGGATTCTCTATGTACTTCGCTGTGGGACACGTAGGTCTTCATAAATGCATACCTGTTCGCGCGCAAGCGCATCCCAACGTATTCTCATTTTATCCGCCCCGAATACGTGAATGCGTGTTCGCGTTAGTTTTACGTTTTAAACGAGTTGGCACAATTTACAAAACAAAAGGAAAAAAAAAGGTAACGCACGTGGAAAAAGTCGGAGTGAGACAACTATCATAAAGTATGAGGTTGGAGTGGTGTGCAGATATTCTGTTCATTCGCAGGGCTATGGTGCTGTCTGTGCCATACGAGCTGATACTACTGGCGTTGTCAGTGTTATTGCTAATGTTGTCTATATAACTTTTGGTGAATGCCCATGCATCGTGCCCGTTACGAGAAAAATATTTTAATTTCCCCGCAGTTTCCCCCACGGCTGTATATCACGCGGAAAACCTGGCATTCAAATTCTTTTTTTTCTTTTTAATTTCTCACTCCGTGCCGACAAACTTTTTTTTTTTAAATACAACCCCGAAATACAATTTTTTTTTAAACACAAATTTGTATCGTATTAAAACTTTTTTTTTATATTTAAATCAACCCTTTCGTAGGCTAACTCTCCGCGGTACGGATCCAACTATAAAATGCGAAAAGGGGATGGAGTATAAAATAAACAACACGTGATCGAAGAACTCAAGCAGTTTAGGTTGTACGGTGTTCGGGTAACGAGTGAAAGTAAGAATAAAAGAGAAGTATTGACAGGACCATCAACCGACGCCATTAAGAATTTAAAAAGCTTCAACAGATCCTGTGCAAAGCGTAATGCCGTTTAAGACCGCGGACCACGGTAGGAATAAATATTAGAGGTTTTCGTGAAATCCCACTGTCGTCTCTCTCTCTCTCTCTCCCGCCTACGCTGTTAGATAGAAGGGGATGAAGCGCCGGTTAATGTATATAAGGCCAACCTCAGGAGAGCTTCCGGCGCCCGTGTACACGCATAAACTCTCTGATAAATCGAAGCTTACGGTTACCTCCGCAAGAAGCACCACTAGAGCGCCACCTAAAGTAAAGCTTTACTTCTATGAAAGCATTTACCTCTTCGACCCAACCACCCTCCGAGTGAAACTACCCCTTGTCAAGAAACTATTTCTCCCGTGGCATCGAGCAGTACTCTCCCCTCTCCCTCTCCCTCCCGCCCACGTTACAGTGTTGAGTAGACCTAGGTATAGCATCCTCTTCTCTCTAGGGGCAACGTTTGAAACGGTTGGTAGCATCGCGACGTTGCTCGACGCACTGGCGTAATATTCACTCTGTATAAATATTTGCAGTATACCAGTAGACGAAGCATAAATAACTCGCTCCCATTATTCGCAGATATTTGAAACTCATTCGCAATTTCTACGCTCGCTCGTATTTTCTTTCGCGTCGCGCAACAAACATTTGCCCGTCTAAGTTTATTGCTTTTTTCCAGGAGTCGTGTAATGACGTGTGACGGCTGTCACAAGGAGTCTCCATAATTATCGAACGTAGAACGACGTCACTTTTAATCGGACTTTTGTATCTTTTGACTTTTTTGCTTACTACTCGATTTTACGGCTGTTTCGTAATTCGCGACGAGATACGAGAAAATTGAGGCTCTTCCGTGAAGAAGGATAAGAGACACAGTATAGCAAGGAGCGTGAGAGCGAGAGAGATGAAAATTCAGCCTGATACTAAAGACGAGTCGGAATTAAGAAAAGGAGTTTAAAATCGGCTTTTCTCAATGGTACCAACTTTACCTGAATTTCTCCCGACGAATGGTACTCGGTGCCACTCAGTCGGTGCACATGAATTAAAGTGGGATAGTCCGTCGCACGAGAGGAATATCGAGGCGGCAGTATGGTCGGCCTGAATGCACGTCCTACCGAGAAGGGAAATTAAAATGTTTATGAATAAAATATCAAGAATTATCGATTATATCTTGACTGTGTCAGGAGTTCAGGGCTGAAGTGGATCCGTGGTAGAGGATGCTGAGGAGTAGGATGATAAGGGATGCTTGGCTGGTAGTAGGGTCGAAAGAGAAGGCTGATAGGGCAACCTGCTGGAGGGCCTCAAACGTGCCGCATTGAACTTCCCCTCTTAAACTTCCTAAAATCCACCCCTGTACCCACGCGAACTACTCATCCTTCTTACTTCCACAATATTCCTACGTAACAGCAACCCACAAGGGATTCTCAAAATTAGGGCATTTTTTTTTCAAAATCGTCAACCTAAATCATATTCCAACCTCGATTTTGTCGCGCGGTACGAAACTACAAATTGCTTTAGCTTTGGCCACCCTTGCTGTGTTTTATCTGCAGTTTACCTGAACATGATAAGCCAAAGGAAGGTCGAAGGGTAGAAAGGGTGAAAGAGGGTAGGTTGGAATGTGCGGTGCAAAAAAAGCGAAAGGGTGGCGCGGAGTGCTGGAAGAAAGCTTTAGCGGATACCTAAGGTCGGAAGCGACAGTTTCCATCGAGGCAAGAATAAGATCGTATCGGGAAGTGGGTCAATACATTATACACGTGGGTCGCTGGCTCGTTGTAGACGTGGATCACGTGCGGGATACACGGGTGCAGGAGGAGCCATCGCAAACACGCTGCTGCCGGCCTCTTTCATCCCTTTGACTTATATAAAGCCACCCTTATGAAGCCACTCACCCACCCTAAAAGAGTCCGGGCTTTACAGACTTCCATCCTTACGCGTTTAGACAGTGCGATGTAGGCGTCATGGGTGTTCACCTGACCTCAGGAGAAACTGTTATGGGGTCATTGGGGCGACTTAGCAATACGCGATGAAATTATTTGTAAGGTCTTCGACAACATGGAGGTTAGGTTAGGTTAGGTTAGGTTAAGGTTAAGGTATTGTTATGCATGACGTGTTTATTTGTACATCATGACGTTACTAAAGGGGCTCGTTTACGCAGAACGACGTAGACACCTTCATATTTATTCACGTTTCTATTGCCGTCTGACTCCCAGGTGTATAGTGTGCAGACGTCGCGACGGAATGCGTCGCTGCAGCAGCAGCAGCATCGGGCTCTCCTACAATATCCTAGTACGTACTCGTGAAATATTTATACTACAGGGTTGACTGTGGGACAATTTTGTCGAAAAATACGAAAATGTTACTTTGCTTTCGTTTTTACTTAACGCTGCGACGGCTGAGTGCTCCTTTCTACGGACACGGCATTCTCATCTCTCATTTACTTTTCTATTGATCCTCCCCCCGAAAGTTCCTACCATTGTGTACTGCACGTATGTCAGGTAGAATGTGAAATTAAATTAAAGAAAAGCGAAGTGTATTTGTTTGTTGGATCATCGAATTTTCACGAGATTCAAAGCACTTTATTTGAGAGGACGACGATCTAGGGAATCTACGAAATCTTGGCGATCTATGTGTGTATCACGGAGAAGAGGCTAATGCCGTTGAGGCAAACAGTGAGATTCGGGTAAGCTTTGAGGCGTAACGTGCAAATAATTCAAATGGAGTTCCAAGAGAAGTTCTGCCTTGAGAAAAGGAGAGCGATATATATGTATATATGTGTAGATATTCAGCAGCGTAGGATCTTCCATCGATTCAAAGCTAGAGTAACAGAGACAGAGAAATCGTGTGTTTGCGAAAGACAGACGCAAATGTAGAAGTGCGACGTGGAAGCACGTAGAAAATGCGAGAGTAAAGTTGCCTCGAGGATAACCCCAAAAAGAAAAAAAGAAAAGAAGAGGTCTGACCTCGAAAAATTTCGTAACACACTGATCCCGTGCTGACCTGCTTCCAGTACGAAACTCCGGATTCTCTACAGCGCGAGCGGGATAGCCAACTTTGAATTAATTGTGTACATTTGTTGGGAAATTAATTACAGGAAAGTTATATTGTTTCCCGGGGCTCTGCGTGCGCGTGTATCCACGCGGCGAATAGAGTATCCAGGGTGGGGACAAAACTTAGTTCGTCCCCGAGGATGTTCTCCAGGTTCCCACAAAACATTCTCCTTCCACGGATCCGGGCTACTTATTGTTTAGGGAGTTACAGTTTTCTTGCTTTCTTTTCTTTCCTTTCACTGCTCCCTGAACCTGTATATACTTTTTCTCTTGTCTCTCTCTCTCTCTCTCTCTTTCTTTATCGCGCCGCAATATGCTCCTCTCTTTAATCTACGAGTGGACACTTTAATATTACATGGGGAGTTTTACGTTTTATGTTCGTGCGATCGTCGCCACTTTCTACCCCCCAAACACTTCCGCCCCTGTACTCCAGGAAGACTAAGAGCCATCGGACTTTAGTTATCAAACTTATTAGTCCTGACGTATCGGTACTGTCATTGTTAAATGGAATTACTTTGTCGATGAAGTCATTATAATTCCACTAATCGCTTTTGCTTTTTCCTCTGTTCTACTATCGGATCAATATTTTGCCGTTTGATCACTCATTTTCGGAATTTCATATCCGTTTGATGAAAGTGATGATTTTTTGGTCTCTTTTACTATTATAAACATGGAAAAAGTATATTACAGGAAAAAAAAAAAAAAATTTTAACAAAAAATAAATACTGCGCGATGTAAACATTTACTATTGCGTAAAATTATTCATTCACTTCTGTTTGTATCAAAGTCATTGGAAATTCTCTTGATCTCGTCATCACACTCGTCACGTGTCGGATCTATAATTAATCATCGACATGATACAGGACTGTCACGGGGTCCGAGAGATGATAAAATTGAGTAGTTCACTCAGCCGTCGTTGCGTTTGATGCGGTTTACGGGTGAGGTTAGGCTAGGTTAGGTTAGGTTGGTTTCATTTCACTCGCTTCAATTTCCTGAACACGGACAGAGCAGCACGCTATTCAGCTGCCAGTAGGAAGGATCTTTACTGCTGTTATTACTCATTACGATGAATTCAATCATTTACTCGAACAATTACCTGATCGTCGATGACTGATTGGCATCGATACACGATCAATCGACATATAAATCAATAACGAGCATTACATTATCAGACAAAGTTCATAGTCCAAATTATCCTAAAATTATTATATTGTGGTCCAAATTATCCATAATAACACTAAGCTTCAAAATTAAATCCTTATCTTAACATTACTTTTATAGCCAAAAAAAAAGATTTTCTTATCTCCATTATTTTCATGGTTCCTACCAAACTACCTTCGCTCTGCATTTTTACTGCATTGCCGTATCTCCTGCAACGTTCTACTCCGGTGGGTAGGAGGAATGGGTGAGGGGACGAGGGGGTAGGGATATGACAATATGGCGTCCGTTAATGTCGCCGCCATCCGTATCATATCTACCGGGTAACACTGCTGTTTTGTTAGCAGGTCCGAGGTAGTCGATGAAAATGATGGAGTCGACAGTGCGCGTATACATGGCGCAAGTATATTCGCTAGATCTACATATGTGTGTAAATGCACCGATGCGTGAGAAATGAAGGGTGAATAGAGACAACGTTAATTGAGGTTGGCAGGGTGATCTCGCAGGACAGAAGCGACCAGAAGCAAGGATCATCGCAGGCGCCCTCTATACGTGCTGGCAGGTTATACCTGGCGCTAAATCAGAAACGGGCAATGACGGCCACTGATTGGGTGATTTAGATCGTCATTTAGATTGGGCAACAGTGCCGCAGGTAATTAGGATTGCATTGGTTTCGGGATCATCCTGCACCAGGTTCTATCGTAAGCAGGCTTTGACTGGACCAGGATGATGATGACGAAACAAAGGATGGTTATAGGAATTTTGAAAAAATTTGTATCTGCACAGTCGGTAATATTAGCGGTGGTATTTTTGCTTTGTAAGTATCGGCAATGATGTATTGTATTGTTGATAATTTTTATTGGCTGTATATGCAGTACGTTTCATAAATTGTTATTTATTCTTATAGGGTCTTTCGAGTTAAGTTGTTATGTATGGGGTGGAAGGGTGTGGGGAGGGGGGGGGTGGGGGGTCCTTCGGAAACGGCCAATTTTCTACTTATGAATATTTATCCCTTTGATAATTAAGCCGGCAAGCTGCAGCGGAGCCGAACAATTATGTTCGCAGGGCGAATAAAAGTTCGCTATGATTTAACTTTTCCCATTAGAGCCGGGGCCCATGTATAACTAGTGAACGTAAAGTAAACACCATAAAGGTATTTTGTTTTATTGTTCTTGCGGCACCGAAGCCGTCGGCTCCTGAAGGAGGAAGCTGCGTGGGATTATCGTATTGGCTTGGCCTATATTAAAACGGGGGTTGAGGTACCATAGTATTACGTCAGAGTCAACCCCATTTCGAATTTTTGATCCTTCGCGAGCTGATCGTAAATCAAGGAAATTTTTGGATCCTCGCAAGGGTTGGATGAAGGATCTTTAGGGGATGCGAAGAATTTTGTTGTAGAGCAAGTCAAACAGAAGGAATCTGCACTACTTACGAAGACTTATGTTTCATCTCTTATACGTACCCCAAGACCCCCCCCCCCCCTTGCTCCTGACGTTGATTTCTAGTTGGCTTTTTTCATCCTCATCTTGTTTGCTTCGCCCTTTCATTTGATATTTAGAATTCTACTAAGAAAAGGATGAGTTTCTGGTCTGCTGACTTTTTTCTACGTCCTTATTCCCCTTGACGAATTTTTTTTGCCTTTCTTGTCGCCTTTTATTTTCTTCGTCTTGTACTACTTACCGTCTGCGACTTTGACCTTTTTCCACTAATCGCATTGAACCTCGGACGGTCTAACGAAGTTTTCCCTGGCTCAACGAAGCCAGCAGCCAGTAGCGACGAATTCTATTAATAAAATATAGAATTACCCGTGAACCATATCATACGCTAGAAATATCCTACTTATTATATTTGTATTCTTCATCCCTCTGCGTCCTCGCACCTTATACCTCAGACTATCTTGAAATTTACATTTTCAACAGTGCGTAAAATTCAATTCAGCAAACTGTCCAGGACTAGTAAACTGGTTTCCTTGCATTTAATGTGTACTTTCGGATCCCTCTTAGGGTCTCTTCACATTGTTCCTACAGAGTAAAGCCGCAGGATTAAGGTTAAGTTCCACTGTACCGTGTGTACTCTACGGAATGATATAAAAGATCAATTCGAACCAGACCCTAACCCTAATATATTGAAAAATTAAAAAAGAAAAAATACCTCAAAATATCACGATATGATCCACGTGCAAATAACGTCATTGACCAAATTACAAATTCAACAAATTTGAAAACGTGGGCGAGGAAGGTAGGGTCCGCGGTCACAGGGAGTAAGAGAGAAAGGGCACTGGCCATAAATTCGCGCTTTGTTTCTGTTTGCGGCGAAACGTTGGTTGGTGGGTTCGACCTGGGTCGTCCATATATCAGGGACGCTCACTGTCTGTGAATTATGTCCCTTCAGCAAGGACAGGGGCGCAGCCCAGGTTGTAGTAGTTTGTTCAAGGGAGGAGCACCCTTTATCGAAGGCACGTGAATCTCTTGGACTTTCATGGAACATAGGAGGGTATATATCTATAAGTTCCTGGAAATGGGGTTCGAGTATTACGAAATTTTGGATTTCATGGCAAAGGACATTTTAACCGAGATTACGTTAACACTGTGTGTTATCAGTACGATAGATAACGGGATACATCCTAATCAGTACTTTGCAACCGAAGATGATCTGGATGACTGTACTACCTACATAGACGGTTATAATCAGCAAGAGAAGCTGGCCTGCGTGCTACAGAGATAACTGGCTTTGCAGTCGTAAGATGTATATATACATGACGTATACCGGAGTCTGTGACACTGGACCAGCGTGAAGCTTACTCAGTCGATTTTCCAAATGCTCCTGGGATAAGAGATAGAGGAGTTTGCTAGAGCCTGATGAGAGGCATGCCCAGATGCATTCCGTATTACGGATTTTGACCCAGTTATTTGGTATCTCTGATAATTAACTGAAAATTTATTTATGTAAATATGAATTTTGAAAATAACATTGAACTTCAATTTATCTTCTGACCTGATGCATACCCTGATAGGAATTTTCGATTATACGACCGCACGTGCGTGAAAGAAAGATACATTGGTCTGTATATATATATATAGTAGTAAATTTATAAAGCCAGAAATAACCCTTCACCCTCAGAGTCCAAAGATAGTAAGCACCCTTCAACCCTTAAATAGTAACAACAAAGATATATCAACTCTGTCGTGCATGGATTTCATCTTCTTTGCTCGTTCTTGCGTAACACCCTGCAGATCTTGCGAGACACCATTTTAATTCGTCTTTACCTGTTTCGATGGTGTTGCTTTAGTTGGTTGTCTAAATTCACGGAGTCGCATTTCTCTTGACGGTGATATCATTCGCCTGGTACCTATACCCTGGCAGTACCAGTTCTACGGTTTTCGTCATCCCTTATATAGGCATTCTGAAGGGGTTCACGCTAAAGGGGTGAACGATCAGCGCGTTGGATTTGTTCGGAATGCGGAAGACCTCGCGAAGGGGTTCAAGGCATGCAAATATCCCTCGTATTTCTAGTCGGGTATTTCCGTTGGTTGCATTGCTGCTGCAAGCCTTCCCTCGAGTTGCACAAAGCAGGCAAAGCAGGCATTATAGCCATTATCTCCGGCACTATGTCTCGATGCTTGCTACCACGCTAACTGTACCAGTGCCAGTGGTAGCAGGGACGACGCTAGCGCCACTGCCGTCGCTTAGCATTGCCACCCTATTCGGCCCCATCAACCTCGAAGAAACGACCCGCTTTACTATAAATTCCAGATAAGCTAAGGTTTACGGCGGCACGCGGTTAAGACGTTCGAGAAGACTGGAAAAACGAATAATCCATGGAATTATCTTGGATTCGCCTGGGCTCGTCTTTTTCATTCCTCAGTGTCCCTATAACTTCCGTGTTCTTTCTTTATTTTTCTTATTTTTTTTTTTTTACCTTTTTCACTTCTTTATCTGTCCCTAGAACCTTGCCAACCACTTTCCTCCTGTTCAAGGTACCGAATTCGTATTGCTGTTGGGAGCTGTACTGCGGGCTTCCACGGTCGACCGGGACTTGAATTTTTCATCCAATTCCGCGGGTCGGCTGGCTATTTACGCGTCAATTTTCACGCGAATTAAATATTTGTGTGCGCCTGAGGGAGCTGTAGGCCTTTGGCATGACGATGCTTCGCGTCGATATTCGACGCTCCTTGTATGGAGAAAAAGCGCCTTGCCTTGTATCTGCCGGCCATGCTGTTTTTGCGAAGGTACCGTTAATTCGGCAGGAAATTAAATGAGAAAATATTTAAGGCGTTACTACAAATGAAAGAGCGAGTAGTTATGTTTATGTTCTTACGTAATACTTTATAATGTATCTCATAAAGAATTGTTCGTTACTATCGCTCTCTCTCTCTCTCTCTCTCTGTCGCACGCACTTATCCACTCGTACAAGCATCCTCGGTCTGACACGTGTAAGCATCTCCTCCCTTTACGTGGAACCGTCTCCCGTGATCGAATTTCAAAAGAAATTCAAAATCCCCTCGTTTCAGGTAGCTAGCAACGTTTCTCAAATATACACAAAGGCATAAAAAGAAAGACCACGCGTTCCAATTAAAATACGATAAAATTCAAAAAAAATTCATTATGGGGCTCCAAAAGTCTTTTCGTATCTTCGATTTTATGTGTGATATACGAACACCCTATTTAGCAGAACAGGTTAAATCATCCCCCTCCCCCCTCCCCCTGTATATTCGATGCGTGTATCCATCGGGATCCCGGAACAGGGGTTGGATAACCTCGTTACTGACAGGAACTTATCGCTTCCTGTTCCGATACGTTTGTATCGCCGTCATGACAGAGCATTTCTGTTACTATACATTGTCATAAAGAAGAGTCTGAATGAGAGGCCGATCGAGTCGAAAGAAAATTGACAAGCAACAAAGTGAAGAGAATCAATCAGAGAATATATTGAAGAAACATATCAGACGATGGGTGGGGTCATAAAAAATATTTTAAAAAATAAAGCGACCGAGGTCACGTACCTGAAGAGGTCACGACAATCAGGCTCGGATTAAGGTATCGGGTGGTAGTTATAAGGGAAACTTTGAGACCTGCCTGTACGAGCACTGTTTCATCCCTTACCGGAGAAACCCTGGTGCAGGGTTGCATTGTGCAAGGTGAGTAGAGGTAATTGTCTGTAAATGATGAATGTCTCTAGGGGGATTGGAACTACGTGTGTGTAGAGGTTGCTCAGGATCAAATGACAATTACGAGCGCAGAAGGTAATACACCGGACAGTGACGTATATCAAGTGGTTTCAGACGAAATTTCAGGGACGTGAAAAGTCTCTGGAGAATTAATGTGAAATGTATGTAAAATATAAATATGAAATATATATATATATATATTGAGAAATTATTGTATTACTCAATATCGTCAAATAGAGTGGAGCCACGTTTGTTACGTAATCCTTGGTGGCGCTGATGAAAATATAAGTGCCTACCTTGTGTATAAGACAAGGAAGGTCGCAGGAAAAAGATAAATAAGAAGAATAAAAAGAAAAAGTCTGGCCATTTGTTTCACCATGTTTTTCCGATGCTTTTCCCAAGTTTTCTCAAGGTTTTTGCTCTATCGTTGCTCGTACATCAAACGCCATTCAATCAAGGTATCTTGTTTTAAGCCGGGCTACAAACCTACCCTGAGCACCAATCATGTCGACTCCACTTGATAGATGGATTCGATTCACGTTGAAGCAAAGGAATGGCTATCCGGGAGCCATCTTGAAATTCCGATACCGGACACTAGTTAAGCTACAGCTGCTCTTTCTATTCTCATACTTTTATCTCGCTTTCTCCTTTTGATCTGTTTTTTTTTTTTCGAAATTTCATCTTACTCCCCTATCCTGACATATATATATAATGTAGTTTTCTGATTGACATAAAAGATAACTAATCCCCATGATCGATACACGATATTATTTCCAATATATATATATATAATAAAACAAATATAGCAAAGTAAAAGAAAAAAGAATAACTGAAGTAAAACCCGCAACATATGGCGCGCGTGGATTTCCCGCATAGGGAACGCGCATGATAAACTTTATAACAATATATATACACTACACACATATAAACTAAAACTCTAAAACTTGTCCATTCCATCTCTCTTTTTTTCTCTTCTTTCTCTTTCTAGCGCTCGTGCATTCTCCATTCTGTTTCGAAAGCTAAAATTGCATGTAGATGCCCAGAAAGAATTTACCAAGAGCTCACGCTACACTGTTAGAATATTAAAGCACCACGGTTGGCCACGTTCGTTCCAATGGAGTTCCACGTCATCGAATGAGTTCAATGATATCGATCAGCGTCACGAGAAATGATTCGTTAGACGATCAGTCATTTACGTGCAGCTTTCACGTGACGTACACATGTTAATCCGTACCATTGAAGGCATACTTATCTCGAGTGAATTGCACTCGGAGAATTCGACGTGTCTGCATTATCAATCCGGTAAGCATATCGTGGCACGGCAGTCCGCGCAGTGAGCTGGTAACCATCCTCTATAGCCAACCTTCCCAAGCCCAACCCCTTGAACCACCACCCATCAACCTAATCTATTCACCTAGCTGTGCATAGCCGCGGAGGGCAAACATCGGCATTGTGTCTATCTGTTGTACTGCACTGCGGTACACTCAGGGTAATAGCATTGAAAATGATAGCATTTCCGGAAATAATGATAGCACTCGTGCCTTATCACCCAATCGTTTTACGTATTGTGCTATTAGGTTTGGCATTCTTATATTCGTCGTTGATAGCATCCCTTGGGACTCCGACGTGAGGTATTACTTGGTGTTCATGGAGGTTTAGATATTTTTATACCCGAGTAAAGTGACCATAAATATAGTCAGACCCTAAGGCATTCGGAACAAGTAGAAATTTCATGAAACTGTCAGACCATTTCAATAACGTTACCAGGCTATGCCTGGGTCCTTACGTGCAAAGGGTCGCTTGGCTTTTCTCGTGAGCGTCAATTGCGCCAAGTTACGCGTAGTCTAGTTGGGCCGAGTTTCGAGAGTGTGCTGAAGAACTCTCGAGGAAAATTAGCGAGTCCCTAGTGACCTTCGTGGAGTCTTCTTCCGGTCGGGCCATTGTCTGTTAAGCGGCGGGTGGTCGTCGGTGGCCCTTAGCCAGTTCCTACTAAAAGCTCATGGGGAAACGGGTTAGGGTGGCTTGAGAGGGATGGAATTGTGCGACGGTGCTGCCACCATTTACATTCCTGTTAGTGTCTATAGCGTCAGAGTGATAAGTATAGGGTTAACTTTGTTAATGCAGTAAGGCTTGTTATTTTAGGGGTTGACTTTCACATTGTCCTCGGGCACTCTTCACGATCCACCTTTTGACTTTTAATGATTCTTCGATTTTTCACTTATCCCAAGGGATATCCCGTGAACTATCCCTTTACTTAAAGCCCCGTGCTTCACTGTGTAAAACGGATTTTAATTACCCGCGAGCAATGCACCACGTCCAACCTGACAGATGGAAACTATATTAGTGACAATGGCCCGGAAATATAGAAGGGGTGTTCGTGTACCGTGCGACCTCGAGTTCGTTTGTTTCGGCAAATGGAATTGCTAACGGGATTATGAGCGACTCTGCGAAGCGCATGCTTCCTTCTCATCCCCCTGTATACTGTACTCGTACCACCCTATAGTCTCTCTCTACTATTATTATCCCGTGTTGTCTCTCCTGGTAGCAATGTACTATTTCACTTGATCCTGCGTTCTCTCGATCGCTCTGTCTCTACGTTACCTTACCCAAGAATACTTCAATCCTTTCAGCTCTCTTTATCTCAGCAGATAGTAGCCCGTGTTTCAGTGTGGTAACCCTGTAGATTCGTCCGTTTTATAGAGAGCAGTAATTACATTGAACGCGAAAGTGTCATGAGAACTTTACTGGTTGGATCATAAAGTACATATTATTTAAATATCAAGCTAATTATGCAATTTCTAATTATTTATCTTTTTTAGTGCCTATTTACTGTCTTCTCAAGCGGAGGGACTGACGTTATCATTTCCAAATATTTTTTTTTTCCTATTCGTTTCAAAGCTCTATATTTGTCGGTGTTTACCGCTTGGTACAGGCCACTCAAAGAAAATTCAGTGAATTCGATGAAATAGCTTGAATAATTATCGAGAGTGACGTTTAAAATGGTTTTCAAAGGTGGAAGTAAACAATACGTCTATCAAAGATATATAAGGAATGATTTAGCTAAAAACGAGTCCGATGTGACAGCTCCTATAGGAAAGACTATTATACAGCAGTGTTTGCCAACACCGTACGCATTATTGAGCAATTGCGTAACAACTGTCAAACCGATTCATTGTGTTTAGTTTGAATGGCTCTGTACACAGATGAGCCGATGCGTGCGTACAGGTGGAAACAGTTGTATGGCTAGATGGTAGGTGTACATAATTCCTGGGTATACACAGTCAATAAGGGTGGTAGCAAGCCACCCTTGACAGTGGGGTAGGATGCTCGTGAGTTCTTGTGCAGGTTGGGGGTAGGGTTGGGTGCAGCAGGCTCTCTGGGGTGGCTAATGAAGATGTTTGTCAATAGCGGCATGTTACGGTAACTGGCGGCATCGTGGCTCTCTCACTGAGGTAAGGTTAAGTTGGAGGCCAAGAGGAGAGATGCTGCAAGGAGTCCTCGTGTGGAAGGGTAGTGGGTAGTTCCAGTACTATAGCTATATATATATATATATTGCAGGGACTGTAGAGGTATATGCATATACACACAGGCATGCTGCTTCTTGGTTTACCCAATGGGGTGCTTACTCCCAAGCAAGCAAGACGTGTTTCATTAAGGTCAATATTGAGTTATAATCGAACTGCTGGGCTCTATGCTAAATTAAATCTTATTTAACATTCGCCTCCATTCACTCTGTTGTTTTAGATGATTTAATGACTCGTCTATACGATTAGGGTCGATGATGGCTGCTGGGACAAACGGAGGGATTGATTCGTTTTAAAGGAAATCTTTTGTGTTTATGACTGTTACGGTGATTAGATGTATGACAGAGTTTAAGGGCTCTATTAGGAAGTCTTTTTATTTTTTTCCTTTTCAGTCGTCTGGAATACTCTGTTTTTTAGGTAGCCTTCATTCGCCTGATAAAAATTCATTTTTATAAATGACGTAATGGCAGACTGATCTGCGTGCTTACATCGACCAATTATAGGCTTTTGATCGTATTCTTTGAACGCGATGGTTCTACTTCGATTGAAAGCATCCGCGAGTTCAACACCCTTAAATATGATCTTAGTACACTGGGAGAAGAGAGGGGAGGATACGGACAAGTCAGTCTTTATTTGACATTCAAATTTGAAATGGTGAAGATCAAAAGTCTGGTCTGAAGAGACATTGTGTTGGCTTTAATATTTTAAGTGAAAAATATTACTTTTACTTTTTGTGGTACATATTTTTTTAAATTAGGATTTACATTACACCTACTCGCTCGCAAGAGAGCTTTCACGAGGATATTTTAAGACTCAATGTTCGGTTTAATATCTTCTCTCATCTCCTTCGTCCTTGCATCCTTTACTTTTTATATTCTTCCATTCCCTGCTTCCTTCTTATATATGAATGGAATTACTTTTGGTGTTTTATGGTGTCTCCTGGTACCTTTGGCAGCGTCGAGGTGGCTAAGAAATCGATACAAGGCATGAGAAACGTGTAGGTTGGGAAGGGTAAGCGAGAGTAGAGGTAGACCAGTAGTCTGAATAGCGGGTGGGTATAGAGGGTAGTTCAGGGTGACAAGGTGGAAGGGTGGATTGTTAGGTCGGACGGTTCACAGGGCATCCGCGGTGGACAATGGACAATCTAAATTCATAAATAATCGGTGAGCCGCTCGTTAATCATGGCCACTGTGACACATTTTGTTTCAATCACAATCGTCGAGGACCGTCCTAGGGGTGTCCTGTAGGGTATTAAAGGGCTATTAGCCGAAGGGTGGTAGATTGCTAGGTGGCGTTAGTGTCAGTAGGATACACTGATGGCGTTGGCGTACCTGATATCGATGGCGATACGCAAAGCCCCGTTTACCAAGCACTGCTAGATCATCCTATTAATAACGAATGGCTTGTTCTCAAATTTCAAATTCACCCCTATTTCTGCACCGAGGGTGAGGTTCTTAACTAAGCCCATTGCAAACCCCTTTAAACATGCTTGAAATCCACCGATTCGATGTTCCCGTTTTTTCGTCTGAAGTCGTACAGTCTCTATGCTCTGCGACCCTCGTAAGCAGCCTCCTACCCTCTTCCGGTTACCGTGAATCGAACCCCCTACCAGCATGCCACGAAATGCCACCCTTGGAAATTAAGATGGCGTTATACATAACTCACCAATTGAAATTACACCGAGCATGCTACGACGTTTCGTACCATGGCGAAGGGGTTGTTGCCTTGAGTTCTGGGGGATGAAAAGCTTGAAGAACCAGAAGCAAGAGGAACAGAACCGAATGGGTAGCTGGGCTTCTCTGTCTGGCGTCTGGTTCTGCTTTGCTCCGTGGGTGGTTGACTAGCTGGGTGACTGGCTGGCTGGCTGGCTGGATGGCTTGGTAAGTGTGTTGCACGACCGATAAAGCTGCAGGCACACTTTGTTACCGTGGCCATACTTATGTACCGGTGCGATCATCAATTTTAAACTTTCGTAAGTAAAGTTTATTCCGGGGTTGTATAGGAGGTTGGGACGAAGAAGTCTACTATTGTGAAGTTGCTCGACTCGCATAGCAGTTGTGGCTTCTCGAAATTGTAGGACTGCCTCTTCCCCTCGCTGCTTCTTCCGGTTCTTACATAAGAGTCAAGGGGCGGTAGAGTAGTTGCGGATGATTCCATAGCCAGCCACCACCACACCCCCTACGTGGGCTGCACCACCTCACGGCCTGGACAGGGTTATGTCTCATGCATAGTTCACTGCTTCTCCGTGCTGCACCTTCGTGTCTCTGCACGCTATTTACACTCGCTCTTTACATCCTTCGTACCTACGTTACGTCCACGCGTGTATATCTTCCTGGGGCGTGCAGTTATGCATTCTCGAGGGGGCGACTTCCCATCGGACATCCTCTGTCGTGCAACCCTTGGACGGTTGCGCCCTAGCACTATACCAGGATACGCGTGATTTCGCGAGCGATACCCCCCGGGCGATGAGCTTCCGGCTCGTTTGCGATGTTAACCGAGGGCGAGAGAGATCGATCCGGACCTTTCCAGTACTTTCTCTTCTACACGTTTACGTTCCATACTTTTGCAACCCCTTGTGCCTCCGTATCTCCTTGAAAAGTTGGTCGCGTTAAGGAAAAAAAAAAAGTAATCGGAAGTAGCTACTCTTCTGCGTCTGGTCACAAGTATTTTTAGCATTTTACCATCCTATCGCGAAATTGATTTGGCCTTGGGGTTTTTTTTTTTAATTTCCATGCAATTAGAAATCAGAAATATTAGTATTAACGTGTACGACATTTTTTTTTCTTCTGTCCTAACGTAAAACGGAAGTTGCGTCAACGTAATTTGGTACCCCGAGAAGCGATTTCTTCGTTTAAGAAAGATGGCGCGGTATAACTCTGATTGTCGATTCCTTGCGGTGACTTAAGAACTGTTCTACCCCTTTACATCCTCCTCTCCACCGCGACTCCATAACATCCCGAAATTACTTCGAAATTAAAAGAATGCTCGGAAGATTAAATTCTATAAACTCGTGACAAGTTCTCGTTTGCCTAATGCAAAACGGCGCGAGCATTATTTCGCGAATGAAATTTCCTTCGTCGAGTAAAGGACAGAATACGAGCTTTGAGTAGAGAGAAACAGGAGGAGAAACGGGGCGGGAGAGGGAGAGGGAGAGATTTACAAAGAAAATGGAAACGGGTCCAAGAGATCGACTAGGAGGAGAAAATAAAATGAATTGAATTTACAGATAGGAGAATAACCACTAATTTATTTAACCTCAAATAAATTATATTTTTCAGCTCATTTATTATTATTATTTCAGTATATTATTCGGTTATTGATATTCTGCCATTGTGTGGACACTTCGTTTTATTGATTAGGTCACTTACGTTTCTGTTGCAGGACTATAGCCGAGCTGTCTGATACGAAATTTCAGAGGTGAGCTTGATTGTCAATACTGATTTGAAACATTCGTAGCTTTCGAAGCTCAACAATTCACATGATTTATTGTCGCTCATAGTAGAGCTTGCGGTAATTCCGAACGCGTTGCAGTTGCTCTCCTTTAGGACGTGCAGCTATACGCTATAGACATACTGCACGTATTCTGGTCACAGTGCACTTTGGGATAAGCTTTTGCGCAGTAAACCGTATGCTGCACTGGAGCCATTCTAATGTGCCCAACATATGCAATAATGTGTACTAGGATATTCTATGGAATATGTGTAACCCGATGAGCGTATTCGGTGCTGCTTTAGGTAACGTCGCCATAGCGTCAGAGTACGTAGTTCTACAATTTGTTATTTATGCGCGAAACACAACTATTGTCATTTTCTAACAATAGAACTTTTCGAACGTTACGTAACTACCGTCATGTCTCAATAATATTTTTGTTGTAATTTATTATTATTATATTATTGATCGACGACAACGTAAGAGCCTCGCAAATTCATATTCATAGAGTAGACTCTTTGATGCTCTTCAGGTATAGTTATTCCCTTTGTTTATACTTTGTGAATTCTTATCAAAAATTTGACCATCCCTTATATTTTGTCAGTATTTTCGTACCATGTAAATTCGCTGGCGATATCGTTATCAGAATTTCTGCAAGGTACATGAAAATTTTCAAAAAGCGACTGCCGAGTGTAACGTGTTCTTGTGTTGGCGGGTGTGTCGATAGGGGTGGTTTTTGCGATGCAGAAGCTCAAGCTGTTTTGGATAGAGGCGATCAGAGGCTGCATAGACGTTACATTGTGGGTTAAACGCTTGAATAAAAAAAAAAGAAGGATCAACGACGTCGAAGATAAAACCTGAACTCTAAAGTACCATAGTGTACGGAGAGTGTATACCTTGGCATGTGTGATAGCGTGGAGAGACCCTAGCAAGCATCGGCGAGCGACGCTCGGCGTCCTGGCGCGACGCCAAATTTACCTAGGATATATCGACGCCCAGGGATAGGCGCGTTATCAAACGATTTATATCGGTGTTTTGGAAAATTTGTAGCCGTCCCCACACGTGAAGCTTCTACCGAACGAAGGACGGAGCGTAGATGGCGCTGGGGTAGCATGCAAAAGTCATACTAAAATGGATAACGACGTGGCCTAAAGGGATGAACAGAAGAATAAAAGGGGTTGAAGATGGTACGATAGAGAGGGAAGCGTGAAATACTCAAAATGGTGGAGTCACCTTCAGCAGAGGTTGTATCGGCGAGGTTGAAGTATATAACACCCTTGGGCTAGGGGTTGGTTGGCTCCCTTAGTCTCTCCGTTAGTCCTTGTTCCAGAAGGCTCGTTGATAACTGTTCAGTCTCTCAACCTCTTGAGAAAACTCAAACATACTCACACGACATTCCTCCTGGCAGTACAGGCTCTTTCAAATTTTACCCCTATCTCGTACAGCCTCGCACTTTCGCCTGTCGCCAGAAACAAAGCACCAAGTGGAAGGTTATGTTCTGCCTGGAAATGTGTACCTTATTCTCGATTGGAAGACCAGAGATCTGTGATATATCATCAATGAGACTTTTTCATTGAAACAAACGCTTCTGGTAGTTGCGTTTAGAAACAGTCTATACGTTACAAGAGAAATTGTCAGTAGCAGATTACTGCTTGGTCTCGTGTTAAAAATACCGGGTAGAGCTCGTACCATCCAGATGGTAAGGATTACACTCAACTGACTCGGAACTGTGAGTGGAGCGAGTGGCGCCGCCAACGACGGTTTTAAGAAGTTTTCTTTGAAATAGCCAGCTTAGCCTCGGCTCCCTCGAGTTGCTGCATAAAAGGAATCCGTGGGACATTTTGGGATTCTTCGAGGATATCCCAGTCGCTGTAATGCTTCGCAGAACAAAGGGCGGCATAAGCTGAAATAATTGGCAATTATAAAACCGAGCCGGATATTAACGTTATCTCTGCGCTCGTCGCGACGCTCGAGCATCGTCCTGTTGTCTCACTTCAAACCTCATGGCACATCTCAATCTCATCTACTCTTCAGCTTACATCTTTAAAGCCCTTGCGTAATCATAACAGACGTATAAAACTTTCCTTGTGTTATTCAAAAGGCGATTTTACCTCTTTCTCAAGATTATTTATATTATTTTTCAGATTGTTACCGTAACGCGTATTTGATGCACGTTAATACGATTGGTAATTCGACGCGCATCGAATTAAAAATTTTGTTCGCTGTATATGCGGATAAATAAAAGCAAATGCGTATCAAGCTACGGATGTACATTCAATTATCCTCTATTCCGCAAGCGAGTCGTAATTCGTAACTGGGGTAACGCTGTCGTGTTGTCGTCTCTGAATTCGTGGTATCGCAATCCAACCCCCTGACTCTGCGAATCCCTGAGCCGAGTGCGTGCTGCGTATCGGATGTTTCGTTGATTGGAACATAATTAAAATAATCCATTTTCATGCTCGTAAACGTTGTTAATTTTGTATTGAATTTTTGTTGTTAAGTTTACTTTTTTTTGTTCTTCTCACGACAACTTCTATATTTTACGTTCTTACCATCGTGACACGTGACTCGTGTCGATATCTAATTTTAATCTCATCCTTTTGTCTGTTTTCTCTTCTTCATCCTTGTCACCCTCTATCCTCGTCTACATGCTCAATCTCCACCTCCTAAGCCTCCTAGGTCCCCTTTCCTCTTCCAAGTATCCCCGTCTTCTCCAGCCGAGTCGCCCTTGGAACTCCAGATGAAATCATAACGTATTTATTAAACGTCTCGTTTTAAATTCCAATAAATATGATAGCGGAGGAAGAAGTGGGGGAGATGAAAAAAGAAAGGGACGAAAGAGCACGTGGTCCAGGTTGATCGTGAGAATACAGTAGAAGAGAAAAGCGGAGTCTCAGATAGATGCTGAGACAAAGATGAGAGAAAGGGATGCTGCGTGGACCAAAGCTTAGCGAATACTTCCATCGTTCCTAGAGAAGACACTTTAATCATTTTATCGATCTCACTTCTTTGCCATCCCATGGGGTACGCTTGTATTAATTAAGGTGTAATTAATCAAAATTAAATTGACTTAAACTCGGTCGAGTAGACGGCAGACCTTCTTGACAGTTCCATCTCCCGTCTTGTCTCCCTCCATCCTCACTCTCATCTCCCTCTACTATCTCATTCTCTCTTTTTCAGTCTTCACTGCTAAGAACATTGTCAATATTTAAGGAGACTGTAATTCGTTTAAAACTCTAGCTGGAATTAACCCAGGACCACTTCACAGACTCCTCCCACGATCCTCGACAGACATCCCTAACCTTATCTCTCATAGACCCATCCCATACTCACATGCCAATAACCACTGTTCTGATATAGCTACAAACAAATACGATTTAGAAGTTTATTCGATTGGACTATACAATAATTTCATTGGAATTATAACAGTACAAAAAAATAAGTACAGGCACGTTTACATGGAGGCAATTCGAGAATTTGAAGATACCTGTGAACTCTGTGCTGGGCGAACGAAAGGGTAGGAGGGGATATGTGGATGAAGCGAAATGATTGTGATGTGGGATACATGGGATTGGACGAGGCTGTGGATATAGTCGGTAGAAGAGAAATCGAGTGACCAGAATTCCACACTAGAATTCCACGCTAGAATTCCAACCTGGTACGTGTCCAAATGTTATCGTGGTTTGGTCATCCTTCGGCACCAGCTGAATACAAATACCAAATCCAGTAGGAATGTCCAAGGCAGGTAATACCAGGTTACTCGGACTCTTCTATGATCTTTGACCAATCTCAAATTATTTGTTCTGATATCTTCCTTTATACTTGCATCAGAACGGTTCATCGTAGTCGGGACCCTATCGCATTTTGGCTGCATTAACCTAACCTAACGCGAATATCCACCTAAGGTCCTTCACGGTTACTTGGACTGGCCTAGATAGTCTGTTTGGGATTCTAAAGAAAAGGAAGGAAAGCTGCTCCAGTTTCCTTAAACGACGTCGCGACGTAGGAGAGAGGACGATCTGGCGAGTGACTAGCGTTAATGACGACGTTCGCCAACAGTTGCGCAACGTCGAGGGACGGCTTGCTGGGATAAAAAGGAAAACAGGACAAACTAGAGACGGGGGATACGGCCAAGGTGGCTGCTAGACGAGAATAGAGTCTTCGGGTTAGGTTGGTAGGCTGGTAGGTTAGGTACGATGGTTGGGGTAGTCAGGGTGGACTAGGGGTGGCTGAGCTGTTGAAGATGGCAGGAGGACAATTATGCAGGAGGTTCCAATTACGGATAACGGTCGTACTAGCTCCCCGGGAGTCTCTCTTACTCCCTGCCACCTTGAACAACACGAATGGACAGTCTTGGCAACGATTATAGACCTTGTGAATATATAATCCAGGAACAACATGGCCTTTCGCGTGATCAATGTAGATACAAATTCACCCCTCATATCAGGTTAGACTCACTGTTGCAAAAACTCCAGCCAAGCCCATAAAACTCAACGACTCTTTAGTAGCAATGGAAAATTCACTTCCCTTAGCACTCTTCTCCCTTCGTATCATTTATTAATTACGGCAAAGTCATTAACCATAGTACAGTCTTTTGACGACGCTAGTCAATCTACACGGTGATATAGTATATGTCTTACGGTTTGTATGCTTGTTATATGGCTACTGGGTTTCTGTGTTACGGTTTGCGTACAAGGGATGGTGTTAAGGGTTGATAATATATGTTTATCCCAATAACGGATTGCCATGTAAGAGAAAGAGATGAACGAGTTAGCCTCAACCCTGCTTTCTAATTGTAGTTGTCACGTGTTCCAGGAGGAAGTCCGCATTTGTTTGTGAAAACGTGAAAGGGGGTTGTTTGGTTCAGAATGATAGGGGTGAGTGGATCTGTGTATCTCAGGGGTTGTAGGTAGGATAGTGTAGAGTGGATAGTCAAGACTGTACGAGAATAAACTAGTCTGCTCTATAGGTGGGCTATGGGTAGGGACTGAGTGCTAGCTGCTTGTTTCCTAATCCAATAGCGTCCATAAGACCCTCAGCGTCCCGATGGTCTCTTCCGCATGTATGCGCGCGGCTAGATAAATTTCTATTGAGCGTCGACTGCTTTTTTTTTTTCTCGAAGAAAACACGTGAATGTCAGATACAATCCATTCGCTTGGTCCGCCAACTCTGGTTTTCTTCTTCTCTGTCTACTTCATATTCTTCTTCTTGTTCTTCGCGTCACGTACGAGCTCGTCAAGTTTTCTTTGGACCCTTATCTATACTTGCTACAACCGCCGTCGTCTATTTCAACCCTTATTCACCTGGTATGTACCTTGTTGCATTCATTTCTTCCCTTATGGTCGTGCTGATAAATCTTATCGGACACGGCTTTCATAAGATTCCCATAAGATGGTGCAGACCATTAAAATGGTGCAGTTCGGTGCTGCTATCACTTTGATAATATTAGAGTTGTTATCACTGAGTTCGTACGAGGATATACTGTACCATGTATATAGATATGCTATCCGAAACAATGGTTAAGTTTTGGGGAGAAATAGAAAAGGTGTAGCATGTACTCCTCTTCACAGACGTTGAAGCTGAAATCAATGTCTGGATCAACCTACCATTCTTTGGTACGAATTGTTTTTCTATTGTTTTGCCTTGCCTTCCAGCATCTTTGTTCAATGGGATCCTTCAGAGGTGGTCTTCTTACAGGGGTCGTCTCTTGATTCTTGCTCTAATGAAAAGCGCCCCATCATTAATGTGATTGATACGAAAGCACTGAAGGACGTACCGAAGGTAAGGAGAGACAATGGACGTAGGGTGCTCTTTGATTTATTTCTACGTTAATTCGTTAAAGACTGTGACAAAGATAAATAAAAGAAAAGCCGAGAAGAAGTTCCTTTTCCAGCGTGGATCAAATGTTCCGTAACTATGGAATCGTGGGAGTCCTTGACGATTCACTGTTTTTCTTTCACAAGGGAGTCTTTTCGTGGGATGCCCTCACACGAATTCACCAATAGCTGCTCGAACTCCTTTCACATTTTTCGCATCCCCATCATTAATAACGATATTACTTTCCAAAGTCCGATCCTTATCAGGGTTTGACCCAGAAAACAAAATTGCTGGTCCTGCTGAGCTTCCTTGTTCCACATTAATATTTCTTATTGCCAAGTGGATCGCGCTGGTCGATATCATCTCCTATCACGATGGTAAAACAGTTATGCGTAGACGTTGATAAGGTAGATCCTTACGGCTGAATCGATAACACCGGTAAAGCAGTTTCGCGAGTTTCTTCATCGACTGAACTGAACCCACGGTTAGTTTCCTTACTGTCTTTATTCATACTTCACAGATGGCGCTGGCTACCCTTCACCATTAAATGCTGTAGACAATTTTGGCAAATAACGTTACAGAATGTAATACAAATAATATAGGCAAACGGAACGTACTAATAATGCCAATAGCCAATAGTCTTTCGGTAAATTTATTTCATAAGTGTTATAACCAGGTTTCGATTGGTACATTGATGCGTTATCGATGATTTACTAGGTGTACCCCATGTACGCCAGTCTGCAATATCGTTATCGGTTCGTTCGCTTGATTAACTTTATGTTTCTTTCCGTTGTCTCGTCCGCTTTCTACCTTCGTAGGACATATAGCAATTTCTTAGTATGTCTCTCCAATCAGCCCCGCCTCCCCCATCTAC
The DNA here is from genome assembly GCA_031001745.1 of Hartigia nigra. Classification (NCBI taxonomy): domain Eukaryota; kingdom Metazoa; phylum Arthropoda; class Insecta; order Hymenoptera; family Cephidae; genus Hartigia; species Hartigia nigra. Next base: position 77,498 of record JARPRG010000480.1, on the reverse strand, counting down.
TATCCAATCCCATTTATTGTTTTTTCTCCTCATTTTTCATCCCCTTTTTACAGTAACAACTCAAGAATAGCTCTACGTATATCTTAAGAAATATATAATATATTTCATACGTATCCCTCTCACATGCAACAACTGCAATATAAACGTCATTGATGGAGAATAATGATAAGGTTACCAGCTGAATAAAAAATGAAAGGGTACGTACTTCAACGCTGAATGTAATTTACCGTCGCGTGCGCCATCTCGTATTTGTTTTCCGTCGACATCCAAGAGTGATTAAAAACTTGATCTTACGACGCTCCTCCCTCCTGTCACATAATCGACTGTCATCTCCTGCCGCTTTTAGCGCCTTTTTTTTTTCGTTCGCTTCTCTCCTTCTCTCCCTTCGGTTCCCCGTTTCGCAGTCATACCACTTCTTTCTTGTCGGACGCACTGGGCTGCACAATATGCCAGAGTAATTGTTGTTGAGGGTGTCTCCAAGGCAGTCATAGTCGACAGGTCGATAGTGTCGGATTACTACTGGCATTGTTAAGTCTAGACGCGAAGTGGAAGGGGGTTAGGATGCGAGATATAAGCAGACTTAAAGAAGACGAAGAAGAAGAAGAAGAAGAGCCTGGAGTTATTAGAAATACCAAAAGGGCAGACGCACGCGAAGTTAAACCCAGAAGACATGGTCTAGCAGACGCATATGTATGTATGTTTATTTTCCTTGTTTATCCCCTTTTCTCATATCTTCCTTCTTCTCTGTCAGACCTATGAAGGATAGGACAATGACGTGAAAACTCGCCAGAGTTCTTCTCGAGGTATCATCGATATTTCATTAATATTCTCATTCTTCCATCTGTTTTTTGCTCGTCTATTTTTTAACGAGAAACAGCGAACGGACTGATAAACGTAATATCGGCAAGAACTTCGACGTCGGAACTTTGAGCGTAACGTACGCTAAAACGTAATCGTAGATGCAGGAGAGTAATACTTGAATTAAGTAGTAACTGCGAAATTAATCAGACTCCGTGTTAGACGGTAGTTTCTGCAGTAGAAATAACAGTACTTCGTCAGACTGGAGGCGCAAACATTTCCACTGGGGTAGAAACTCAGGGGAGAATCCGAAGTGGAAGATGGTAGGTGGTTGGATATATATGTATGTATATATACAATAAATAGGGGATGCTGATGCTAAAACTGAATCCGAGTCGAAGGGGCTTGAGATATTGACGAATCGACGGTAGGGTGGGGGTAATTGTTATCCGATAGAGTAGTGCCGGAAAGGGTTGCCGAAGGATGGATGTGACGTCACTAGGAACAGTTTCACCTGTAATTGGATTTGCGATCAGCTTTCCAGGCGCGTTTCCACGGCTGGAAAATAAATTATTTAACAGGAGATTCGGTTTGGCGGTGAACGTTCCTGATTGCGTCGCCGTCCCGTCCAAACGAGTGGCCAAGCACGGCTACCAGACGTCGCGACGCCGGATTCGTGTCTTTCTCCACTATACTCTGTCAGTACCTTTTTTCTCAGTGCAATAGAGCGACTTTTCGCTGGGAACTTATTAAAAAGTCATATCGTCCTCAGGAAGTGTCCCATTGGTCGCTGGGTCTAAAGCGTAAAGTTTCATGAAACTTTTCTCAAGATGGTATTGTAAAAAAAAAAGAGATGGCGCTCATTCGACATTCTTTTTCTGTTTTTCATTCATTCTCATTCCAGCTTATTTATACAGTATTTTTCGAAGTGATCATTGCTTCCTGCGTGTCAATTATTATTTTCTGAAAAATAATAATATTTAGCAATTAGAATTTAACCTATAAATGTATCTGGGGCTAAATAAGAAAATGAGTGTAAATTCATTACAGTCTGTAATTTGTTAGAAAATCGAATTGCGCAAATACTGTTATCGTACCCAGTTATGTATAACGTTAAACAGTATAAAAGGGGGAAGGACGTAGGGTAAAAATCAGCTTAGGGATAGTAAATCAGTCTACGAGAGAACGGAAGGTTATAATAATCATAATTTTCAGCAGAAACATAAATTGGCAGCATTCAGTAAGAAATCGACAATTCGTTTTACTCATTGGAGAAGCAAAGAGTCTGGATGGATGATTGCAGCGATTCTTATGCAAAATTTGCAGGCTCGTTTATTACGTGGATTCTTGAGATTTTGGACTCTGTTATTTCTCCACTATTCGGTATGTGACGCAATAGGAGGATATCATTTTACATAGACTACCTTTTTTTAATTTCACCTGATGATATTCGGTTTATCCAAAATGGTACCTGGTACCAAGTCTTACTTGATTCTAACTCGAGGAAGTAACCGCTGAAAGATCGGCTAACGAAATTGGATTCGGATAGCCCTTCTTGCGAGTCCTAATAGGATTCGGGCGTTAATCAATCTGGCATGGCGCAATTAACGCCTCGTTTTGACGTGGCACCCCCTCCACAAGGGTGGCTCATCCCCTATCCGGCTGACGTAGATTTCTTTAATCAGTCACTTCCGCTGCAGTGAAATGAATCACACAAGTGAGCCTGACGGGTGATTTTTTAATAATCGAATTCAACCCCCTCTCACGCCCCCCTCTGTAATTCAAACAGCGACATTACTTTTCATCGGTGAAATATCACGAGATTCGCAAAAAAAACAAAATCAGGCCTACATTTAAAACTCGTTGATGATCTAAAACAATCCTTCCTGTATTTTTACTTAAAATTTATTTTTTACACGCGGCAATGTTACGAGCCAATCTTAAATTTGGAAGGGTGGTTGTAACGAGAAGAAGAAAAGTGAATTTGAATGTAAGGGATGAAAATTTGAGTCTCATGTTCCGGTACGACTATGATAATAATAAGAAGAAAAATAACGAAGCACTATAAGTAATTCCAGACTCATTATTTCCCTAGGAAGCTCGTTAGTGTGGTAGGGGATGAGGTAGCGCCCACCCTAATTTCAAGAGGGTACCGAACAATTTGACATTCTTACATTTCAAGGGATGTTACTCGTGATGGTGCACACCCTTGCGAACGGACGCAGACTTCCCCTAAAATTATATACCATTTCTCTCTCGAAGCTACTCAATCCTCCCCCGCCGCTGCTTCCTCTTAAGTTTAAATCTGAACCTTGAAATATAAAATAGAGTCTTGCCGGTTACTCCCTCGGGACGATTCTTAGGAGAGTGATAGCGTTCCGTCAACTTTTCTCCCTCTGTGCCTCTCAGTTTTCATCTATTTTCCTTATCCACCCTCACATAGTTCATTCTCAGTCTTTGTCTCTCTCTCTCTCTCTCTCTCTCTCTCTCTCTCTCTCTCTCTCTCTTCGAAGTTGTAGATTTCACCCCAAAAGCGTCCTCGAATCCTATATAAACGTTGACGCGAGTACAAGAAGCCGCGAGAGAATCAGAAAGATCGAGTGTCTTTGAAAGTTTTGTCAGTAGGATCTTTTAAGGGAGGGGGGGGGGGGAGAGAAGGGTGCATGGGTAATGATAGAATAGGGGTGAGAAAATAAGAGAACGAGAGAATTATAGGGTAAGAAGGGGCTCTAGAAATTCTGGTCTGGTTGTCAGCCGAGAAACAACGTATCCATGAATCTGGGTTACTCGGCTTGAAAAGCATCTCCGATAGTTAACTTACGACGTTTAATTTTTTTTTTTTTTTTTTTTCTTTCACTGGTTTATTTCACCATTCTCCAGGCTTTCTAAAGGTTGGCGGAAGCAGTTTTTACAGGCGAGCCTGCAGCATCCTCACCAACCAGCAGCTAAATAGGATTCGCTCCATTACCCTTAAGGTCTACTCCGACTGTCCCAGGTTACTGCTGCAACCATTCCAGTTTCTGTCTTCTTGAAACTCCATCTCTATAGTACTTTAGCTCCTTTTCTGATTCCCCTATAAGTCAGCCGGCAAGCTGCTTCAGTTCTCCGACGGTGATACCAAACAACGTAATTACACATAGAGGTAGGTATAATACAAGACTAAAAAAGAATAAGGGCTGAAATTGGATTTTTACCAGAGCAATGATTAGACGTGTACCGAAGTGATACGTGGGTAAACAATTGATCCGAATCATTAGATATTAATTGAAATCGATATTAATTCAATATTAATTCGAAAATACAGAGATAGGTCTAATACGAGATTGAATAGAAGTAAGGGGTGAAATGAAATTTTTACCACAGCAATGACTGGACGTTCTGTAAATGCTAGATGGATAAACAATTAATCTGATCATCTCATATTAATTACTCTAACCTATTATCGTAAGTAAAGACCGTTGTTACGTAAAAAAAGGGGGATGAAGATAAACAGAAAAAAATTGTCCTGTCTTCCATAGACAGAAAGAAACTAGAGAGCGACGAAACTAAAGTTGACGTCTCTAATACAGCGTAACCTCGAGAGTGGGAGGGGAAGACGAGCAAAAAAAATGAAAAAAAAATTGAAAGTAGAGCAGAAAAAAAGTATGGCGCAACAAGGACGACAATAAATCTTCTGTAATTAGAAAGAATGTCCCACGCGAATAAAATTGCCAGTAGGTGGCAAGTCGGGTAGCTAGTTAATTTTTTGTTTTACCACCACCATTCCAGGCTAGCCATCTTTCCCGATTATAAATGGTATGACGTAGAATTAGCGGGTCTTAGAAAATCTCCTAAAAAAAAGAAAGATCCCTCTTGGCCCACGCTGTACATTGCGTTCGAACGACGCTTTTCGCTTAAGGGTTGTAAATAACGTGGGTTACATTGAGCGTTAATAATCCGCAGCCGGAAATACTGTTAAACGTCTCGATTGCAGTTCAGGGGCTCTTAGGGGTGGTTGGGTTGCGAAGTCCGGTTGGCAATAGTAATTAAGTGGCTGACTGTACCCTCTTGAAGGGCAGAGCCTGCTGAATGCTAGAAGCCCCTGGCGGCGAACGAGGAAACGAGGGTAGATGTAATTAGGATGAGCTGCGACGTCTGTGAGCACCACTACCAACCCATTCGAGTAGTTTTAGTAGTGGTGGCACTGTTGGCGCTGGTGATCATAATGGTTATGTATATCCGCTAGTTATGCACCCCAAGTATTTCACATATGACTCTAGTGTGTGTATATATATTTCTCTACGCATATACAAGGTGGTTGGTTTTAATCACCTCAGTTGCTTATTCTCAGTTAAGTGTCGTAGCATTAGAAGGAAAGATCTACATAGTATGTATATGTATATCGGCATTATTATTATTATTATGAAAAATTATAGTATCTCTGATAACATTCCTACCTACCATAGTGTCCCTCGAATAACGTTATTTAAGTTAACGTAAGAGACAAGGAGAAGAAGTAGTAGCACTCTGGTCGTCTTGAACTCATCAGGGTAAAAGTCGGCAGCATTGCGACACAGTGGTCCGAAGCAGTTAGAAGTAATGGGAAAAATTATCTCACGCCCTTCTACTCCAACTCCTACCCTGCCTCCACCCCTGGGCGCACGCTGCCCGTTTAATCCCGTTAACACAGTTTTAAAGCGACCCTTCGCGCCAAGACGCTACGGGGGTGGATTATTTCCATTTTGGGGGCTGAAGTCGTCGACCGACCTTACTCCAGCATTCGGAATTAAGTTTACTCGTTAGCGGTTTCATTTCGTTGATATTCACGCTGGGGCCGCAGATCTTTTTACATGGGACGATTAATGGGCGGGAAGGGCAAAGATGGAGGTTGTAATTTTATAATAGTAATCGTTTGTTATTGTTCGTCATAACGTTGTCTATGGTTATTCTTGAGTTATTCAATCCACTTGGCGATCCAATGAACTCGAATGTTATATTAGGATCCTTCTCCTTGCTTATACGTAATTATCGGATACGTGAATTTCACGGAAATATCATCTTGTATCTTGGTGAGAGGCTGACGCGTCACTGAAGATATTAGCTGCGACACCCTGGAACATTTTAATCCAGTTACTATAAGTCGTATCGTCTTCCCTGGCGCGTCACGCTACAAATATTCAAATCCATGTATCCAGAAAGTTACGCAACCACGAAACTATACGTGTTAAGGTTTAGCTTCTATTATTTATCATTATTATTTATTCATCGTATATCATTTACGCAGTGTCGAAGAATATCCCTTATAATTTATGGTTTTTTGTTTAAACAAAAATTCACACAGATTATTTTTCTTGCAGTCATGCCTCAAAATTTCGATATCGAATCAAGAACATTCCTTCGGCGGATAATGCACGTGCTCTCAACCAAACCAAATTTCACGATCGATCTTAACCCTTCGTTCATGGTAATTGCGAGCGCTTTATCGAAAGGGGTCGACGGGGATGAAATTTTCGAGGACGCTGGCGCATTCGATTAAACAGCGGTTGATTCTCTTGCTGAACGATTTATCGAGAGGTTCTGTGACATATCGAATGCTCGAGTTAGGTCTATAGAGAGAGAGAGAGAGAGAGGGAGAGAAAGAGAGAGGGATAACGACCTTCCATAAAAAGATATATTCGCCATTCCGTAAATTTGATTAGTTCATAGCTTCGCTATCTCATCGTTTCATTGTCATCCCTCTTCAACGTAATATCGTTCCAGTTGTTCAGTTTACCCACCTACCCTCTATTCGTAATAATGAGCTTAGTCGCCATATCGTCTAGAGTATTTACATTTTTTGGTGATTTTCCTTAAAAGTTTCTTCTTGAAGTGGCGGTAGTTGTGGTGGGGGTGGGGGGGGGGGAGGGGCAGTGGGGATGTAAGTTGCTTCCAGTTATGATGAAACAATATCGTGGTTACTATACTACGTCCAGGTCGTCATGGTAGGACGTTGCGACGCTCGTCTTGTTCTTACCACTTGTCTCTTTCTATACCTACCTCCATCCCCCTCCAGTCTGCATTGCTCTCAGAGTGTTTCATCCCGAAGCTGAGCCGAAGCCGAAGCTGAGCTTCGTCGTCTCCACCCCATCTGCATTCCTAGTCCCAACGAGCCGCAAAGGAATTCCAATTTTAAACAAAAGTTTCCTGACGGCGGCAACCTCCTCTGCTTTCTCTCCGTTGCCTCCCTGTTCCGCTCCTTCTTCATCCCCCTCATCCCCTTCACTGCACTCTCTCCTTGCCGCTTGTCGACGCCACGGATTCTGTCGAGGCGTCCATGCATACGAGGACATCCCCTTCCACCCTCTCGACGCTATTTCTCCTCCACCCTTATATATATATCTTACCTATAGCTACAGCATTTCTCTCTGTATTCATACGATTTCCTACAGTATATCAGGAAAAACGTTACTTTTACGTTGTTCCTCTGATTCTCTCTTGATGGAAGCCGTAGTCGGAGAGGGATAATAGAAGAATCGAAAACGACTCTGGAATACACAGTGGACAGAGGGGGTTAGGTTTTCGTCAAGGTGTGCAACGGTACGAGAGAACCTAATGCGTTATTGTAGCGTGGAAGAAATGGCTGTTCGAAAACGTGAGTAAGCGCGATATTACACAAACGCTAATCCATAAATTCTCGTGCAAACGGTAGAAAAGCACGCGCGCTCCTCCCTCGGCCCCCCCGTGTACACGCTGATTCCCGAGACGTATCGCTACTGCGTCTGTTGCAGTATCGATAAAACAGTGATCCCCCATTCGTGCCTGGAGCCTCCTGTCTAGGATTCGCGATGCTCTTATGCCGTTTTCCTCCTTCCGTTATATTCCGGCGGACCTAACCTTTTGCAGAAGCCTCCTCGTAGTCTCTTATCCGACATTCTACATACCCGCCCCTCTCCACCAATCCCAATCCTTCACTCCGAGTACTATACCACTTACTTTTTATCCATTGTCAGACTGATGGCTTGCACGTGAGACTAGTACTCCGACAGCCAGCCCCCCCACCCCTCCAATGTTGTTTTGTTGATTTTTCTTCGTTCTTCATCTTTGGTAAATCCATGAGGATTTTTTTATGTCTCTGTCACTCGGATTATACACTTAGTGATCGGTACTTTGGAGATCATGGATCGAGTGGACTGTCTGTCCATTGTACTGGGATGACAAATAGGACTGGATTTTGTATTGGATTGATATATTTTTTTAAGGATTCATCGGTAGGATATTGTCTCTGTGTGTTGGAGGGTATTGCGTTTTGTCTGTTGGGATTGTGGGATGAAGCCAAAAACGTGTAAACACTGTGGCGACTATGGCTGAATCTTTGTATAGCATGAGGAGGGGGCTATCGGTAGATAGGGAAAAGACTTGGTTGGAAGATCGCGCGAGATCAAAGTGTCTTACGTAATTCGTGACAAGACCGGGGAATTGGCAAACTAGCGACGCCGGAGATAGAACAGTAATTATAACGCCAGCACGAGTTTCAGGGTTTGCTCTGACGCTAGTCACTGAACCATCTATAGATATCATGGAACGTGCGGAAATAAGATGGAACGTAGAAGAACGTTGTGATATCTTCGGGGTAATATTCTAAGAGAGAGAAAAAAGATAAAGCTATCGTCGAGGTCCTTGGTCCATGAGACTTGCAGAATCCAAGCGTACCAATCCCCTCGAGCCCACGTAGCTGGCGTGCAAAATTCACAATCTAATCCAACTAAGCAAATTAAGGAAAGTTCCTCGTTCGCTACGCATCCTGTCCCTTGGTCCATTCCCAGCATTCCCTGAAACTTAGATCAAAGAGGCGCCGGCTTCCTGATAATATCGCAAACCAGTACCTATAGTTTTGTCTGCTGTTTATCTCTATCGGTTCGAATCCCTTTGAGGCGTAAACGTTTAAAGTTACATCTCTGATGTCAATACTGCAAATGAATATTTTTTGTCCAATATTTGCAATTTTTGTTTTTCAATTTACAAAATCCATTCGCTACGCGTTGTACATGTAGAAAAGTGTCTGTAGAACGTTAATAGGAATTTATTTATCAGCGAAGTAACGATCTACAGACTCCAGAGAAATCTTAGATAATTTCACTAGGCAATAACGCAGCGTAACACAGCAAGTAGGAGAAACTGCGCGTCTGTTGATTACTCGCCTGGTAAACATGGGCCATTGTTATCGATTGGCCCAACAATCTGCCGCACCCATATTGACGCAATACAGCCTCGCAATTGCATAATGAATGGTTGGCTAATGACCCTACGGAGCTGGCGGAAACCGCAGCCGTAGTAGAGAATGCCTAGTAGTAGTGGTACTGGTAGTAGTAGTAATGGTAGCAGCAGCATCAACACCAAAGCCAGACGGAGTAAGGGGATGATTTTGATGTACTCCAGGCACTTCCGGCATCAAACATGCAAGCGGGGGGTGCCTGACATCCGGCCGGTCGAAAGCTCATTTATATTTTGATGATTAATTAAAAGACACGGAGACGTTACGGGATCGGGTCAGGGAGGGAGGTACATTTGAATTTTTTCTCATTAATGTTTCAGTCCAGTCGGAGGTTACGCGGAGGAAGTTGACGACCATCCTTTGACGACAAGTAGTCACAAGCGTCATTGTAAGTAGCCAACGTAATTCGTTCCTGGTTGTCGTCCTTCGAATTTTTCCTACAGATATCTTTTTTCTCATCATTATATAATTTTGACTTTAAATTCAGAGGCAATTTTTTTTAACTTTTTTTTCAAAAACTTTCACCCGGTACATTGTAACGATACTAAGCCTCTTACCGTCTAAAACCCTTACTTGCCCAATGAAAATACCCTACCGTTGACCAGCAACTTGTTCAAGAAGTTTGAATTTCACCATCCCTCCATTCCCATATTCTCCCCTCTGGCAACCCCTTTTGTTCCTACCATTCTTATTCCGATTCTATTCTATGCTACGCAAATGAAAGGAAATGCATGATACAGATGGAAAAGAGGATTTGCCATACCGTTTGACGCATAAAACGTTGCGGTACCTTAAAGCTTACTTAAGGGTTGCAAAAAGTTTAACATCCTTCACCCTTACCCAACCACACCTTTCTGAGTACCGTCGAGTTTATTGCAGACAATGTCTACTTAGTGTACACAAAGTGAGTAAAAGTGCACGAAAGAGGAAAGAAAGTCGACGGACGAGTCGACTAAAAAAAAAAAACGCTGCTTTCTGCAGTGGGATCATGAATTTCTCATTTATATACAAAAAATTTTTGTTTTAAAAATTAAACTGTGTATATATATACATAGACTTCGATAACTCGAAATTCAATAATTCAAAAACTTCCATAAGACTATGGATCACCTAAAAACCTCGATAGGCCGAAACTACGATAACTCGAAGCATATTTCGTTTCTTTTGAATTTTGAGTTATCGAAGTTCCACTGTATATATATATTTAGGAACATTAACGATGCAAATCGTCAAGCCGCTCAACGTGATGGAATTGTCCGTCTTTACCGTATAACTATCGTAATCGGATCGCCTGGATTTCAGACGCTTAAATCACGTGAGACAGTATAAATCGGTACTGGTAATTCCAGCAATGAGGATCGTTAAACGGCAATGGAAATGAGATACGGTCGCCATTGACGCTCGGCTTCGGTTTTAGTTTCGCCTTAGACCGTATTGGCGCTACCGTCGCTACGCGAGCATTACATCGCAGTTAAGTTACGTCGTAAGGTCTCTTCGCTAAAGCGTCTTTCTCGTAGTCGGTGACACGCGAGGCCCGGATTTACCGGCCATTTGCCAAATGAAGACGAAACTACCTCGTAGATTACTCCGGCCGATAGACCTTCCTCGAGTACTTTGCTACTACTTTGGTATATATATATACCTAGTATCTCTCTACCTTTGCAAGACGTTGCTACTAGTAGCGCTACGAGGTCGCCATTACCACTATTACTTAACCTACTATGAGCGCTCTGACATTTATTATTATTACTACTATTATTACTATTACTATTATTTTTACTCAATACAGGCAATATTATTGAATGAGCCAAATATAAGAAGAATATTAGAAAAATAATTAAATCGTGTTTGATGTCAATATCTAAGGGCGGTTTTTGAATGATATACTTAAGGGTTGAATATAAGAATTTGGAGGAGCAGAGAATCGTAAGGCTGTCCAGGGTCAATTCTTTTGATTATAAGATAATGTGGATTGATATAAGTACAATGAATGGAATGGTGTGGTTTTGTAATATGATCATTATCTGATACTGTCATATACTTTTGACATGTGCTCGGCAATTGTATAGGGGATTATAGGAAATATGAGTTGGATCACGTGAACTACACTGAGCATACATTCACATATGTCGGATAGAGGGTACAAGGCTGTTGTGGATTATTATGATTGCTTGTAAGGGGCTGATTAGAGATGTTATTGTGATTAGCGAGATAAGAAATGTGAATTTAGAAAAGTGACATGGGACTTCGTTGATGCGATGAATTAATGACAAAGCCTAATGAAGAATTAGTAACAATGGCAGGAAATCTGGCCTTGCGGACTGAAGTGGAACTAGGACCGGATGGGACCCGCGAAATGCCCTGAAGTCCTGCGAAAATGAAACATGCCTCCCTATGGCGGGTCTCCCAATGGAGGGACGTATAATGAAAATGCTCAGATCAAGAGAAAGCATACCAAGAAGAATGAGGGTGATTATAATTGACGTCAAAAGGTAAGTTAGAGTCCATCTGGCTCGTTAGCTCGAAAGTCTCAGGTCTACTTCTGCCTTTGTACTAGAGTTGTCAAAAAGTGCCTGTGAATTTGGCCAAAGTTCAAAGACGAAATAACGGTAGAGTTTTATGTAGAAAAATCAATCGATGAAATTACGAAGAAAGTGAAATCGATAAAACGTAATTTTTTGACTCAATATATGAAAAGGAAATTGTTTTTCGATAAATAAAGACGCGAAGTCGATTCTCGAATGTTTACATCTGACTGCATATCCTCGAGCACTGGTAGAGTCTCAAGAGTCGTTACGAGGTTCGTGTCAGTCGAGCGAGCGTCCCTTGGAGAACATCATTGATAAGCGTCGCAACGCTACGATGGCTTTCGAGCGATACTATACGTATTACCTTAAATTGATATAAGACCATCGAGAGTCTTCCGAGAGAGATGGAAATTCGCCTGGAACATTGAGTTCTACTTCTTATCGTATAAAGCGTATATAAAAATCATTCATTCTGGTTTCTTCCTTTACTCGACAGAGGCGCTGGAGACTGTCGTAGCAGGGTATACATGCTCTATGGAAATTCCTATTGGAACGGAAGAGAAAGACGAAGTGGAGGATTGGAATTGAAACGCGGTGAGATTCTCCTTTGTAGTGAATTAAACTCGTGTCCCCACGAACTGACTCGGAGTGACAAACGTAACGCGTAATATCCTGCCAGGAACTAAATCGATAACTAATTCTGAAGGGAAGCTTGGGATCGGGAGACAACAGGTCACACTGCGAATAATATCCTCTGGCTTAGCCAAGGGCCTCCACGATCCACTTGATTTCAATTGAATTTAGAACCCTAAGACTACCACAAGGACGTCAGGCGTCGAAGTACAGACACGCGTTCAAGTTTTCAGGCCTACGAAATTAAATAGTCGAAGAGATTAAAATTATTTTGGAATTTATTTTTCTACCAAACATACCAAGCAGACAGGTTGCTTGACGGATTTAGAAAGAGTCATCCATCCCATAGTCGTGACAGCTCTTTTTTTTCATCTCTTTATCCTTCTTCAAAAGCTTCGACTGACATCCCCTAGGAAATTCGGTACCTCATTCGACCAATGCCGGTCCCTGTACCTTTACCCTCTGCGTACTACACGCTCCTAAAATTAGCATATAAATTATCGTGTGACGAAGAAGCCGCTTTGTACTGGAGTGCCCTATTGCTTTATGCTCAATCGGTCTTCAGCTCATAAGGGGTAGCAGCACCTACCCACTATACATCCTGCCTTTCACTATGCATGGACGTTACATACAAGTTGACAACATCCAGTTGTTTTACGTTGAATAATCAGGGGGTAGTTTTCTGATAATTTTATGGGGATGAAAAAGGGAGTTTAAAATTGAGTTGGTAATTTTTCCTTGCTCCTGTAATACATTCCTTAGCATAAGACTGGTCTTTAAGACTGTATAAGGACCACCCTGTGTAAGGATCTACCCCTACCAGATAAAGGTGCACGGCTACTCAATGAATATGCAAGAACCTTTCTCGAAGCATATCTGGCTACAGGGAGGCCAGTCTCTACCCCCCATGTTTCATGCATTCAGATGTCCTTCTTACGTCGACGTCGACGTCGAGATCGACGTCGTGCCCTGCTAGTGGTCTACTTCCGACCCCTCCCCCCTCCCCACCCCACAACGGTTGTTACCTTCGTTAGACGTCGTTTAGAAACTCGCGTCGCATTTCTCGGTAAAATTTTCATGGCCTTGCTATTTCAGTCTCTCTCGTTTTATTCTTCCTTATTTTTTTTTCTTTTCTCCTTTTACCCCCCCCCCCCCCCCTATTTTTTCTGCCTCTGTTCAAGAGCTCCGATAAAATTATAAAGGCTCTGCCAAAGGCATCCACGGACCCTCGTACTTCCTCGTTACGTTCTTGACTTCTCCTGACTTTTATTTCTGGTCTCTCTAATTGCCTCGCTTTCTTGTCGTTCAATTAGACGCGACGTTGCTGGACACGCGCGAGATCCACTTTTTTTTTTTTTGAAAATACCGAAAGACGCTGAACGCTTTCCAAGAGAGTGGCAAGTGTCTTGACGGTGAGTCAAGTCGACGCAAAAGGTACGTAATCGTGGATGACATTTGCGAGTAACAGTCCTCGATTTGAAATGTATTTCGTCTAGGGGGTATAGGGAATCGTGGAAAACCTGTACTTTACGACGTCTAGGGATTTTATGTCGCGCGATATTAATGGACGCTAGGTATGCCACGTAGCGAGGAAGCGAGAAGGACGTAGCTGGAAGTGAAAAAGGACAGGAGTAAAAGGGACGCCACGAGATCTGCCTGAACGTGGTGGATGAGGTGGTGCGAAGGAAAGAAGGGAGGTGCAGGAGGAGGATGGAAATGTGATGAAAATAGTAGTAGAAAAGGTCAGATGGAAGAAAGTCATGTCAGCCTTCGTCTTGGAACGTTTCATACTTTACACGGCCATTATATTATCAGCCCTTAATGTCACGTTACGTTATGAGTTACGGCAATAACACGCTCTGCGGACGGCTGCGTACTCCCCTTTAACGTTTATAACCCACTGTAAAAATGTTCTACTAGAACCATGACGAGTAATGCCATTCTCTACTTTTTTTCTCTCTTTTTTATCTTTCATTTGCTTCATTTACTTCTTTTTTTTTTACTTCTTTCGTATCAAGTGCAATCTTGATACCGATTTTATTATCTATAATATTTTTTAATTATATCTGAAAAAAATTGCATTTTATTATGAAATAAGATATAAATCAATCGTGTAGCTTGTGGACAGTTTGATCGTAAAGGGTAGTTTTCAGCGACTGGACCACTCAATAACGTAGTGGGTATGTCTGTAGGCAGGTTGTAAGGGATGATCGTGCTAGTGATTTGTCGTACTGGTACACCCCGTGGGAGATATAGAGAACGAGAGGAAAAGAGTATCACGAGAATCAACTATATATAGTTTACCTGGCTTTCTCTGTATTTACTTTGAGCTTTGCTTTGGAAAAACTCGGATCGTTGTCAGTCGTGTTAACGATTTTTATCGGGTGCGTAAAAAAATTCATTAAGCATCGAAATGCCTGGGCGGTACTTCCATGGCGTTTGAAATTTAATTGGAAGAAAAAGAAATTGGAGCGACGGCTCTTTTTGAATTCCACTAGGGATTCGATCACCTAATTTCGTGGATACGATTTGCATAACGTCTCATCGACTTTTGGGGTCGACTTTTACTCTCGTTCTCATTCTCTTTCAACCCCAAGAAGAATGTGCAGTGTTAGAATGAAATTTTCAAGACGTGCACGAATAGCTAATAAAACAAAAACAGCTCGAAGTACTCTTGTACATCAAGGCTGTGCTTGCTAGTTAATCACCATTGAGTCGAGTGAGAAAGAAAGCTGGTTAAGGGAACAGATTCATTTTCCAGCTGTTTGGTGTAATTAAAAAATTTTTTTAATTACGCTGACGTCACCTCGATTGCGTCTGACTTGATTTTGGCTAAGCAAAATTGAAAGACGGTTAAGTAATGAAAAAAAATATTGCGAATACCAAGTGATCGGAGGTTGGAAACGTGTCGAATCTCGTATCGCTGCTAAATTGGTTAGAGTATTTTCAGCGCCGGGACGTCTCTCAAAAGTAATAAAGGAGTGGCGTTAGAGAGAGAGAGAGAGAGAGAGCTTGCCCTCGACAGTGGCCGAGACTGGTGGATAGCGACGGCGGCATGAAGAAATCGTCAGGCTGGCAAATAAGAGTCGAGATTAAAAGACAAAACAAAGTGGATGGAAATGAAACGGCTATAACCGCAGCACTTATTAAATCGATACTCGCCACAGCCAGAGTTCCATAGCGCTTCTAGTATAGCACGTCTACGCCTCATGGCACAGGCTACCATAGCCATAGCCATAGCCATCGCGAGCGCCACCACGTCGCCGTGGCGTTTGTATTTTACTTTCATTTAATTAAATTTTTACGTTATATTTGCCGAGCAAATTCCCCGACCAATTCCGTCGGCTGCTCACGTCGTCGACGGGTAAACACTAGTATTTGTTTTCTTTAATTGAATTGCGAGTCGATTTTTTCCAAGAGTACCCAACTTCCAGTCAGATCCCGATCGTCTTCTTCTTCCACGGCTTCTGGAAGGAACTCTAACAATAAAGTAGAAACTTACAGATATGACGTCATCCCATCAAAGAAAAATAAATAAGCAAAGTATATTCTAAGAATAATAACGTGTGATATTATTTCGAGAAATTGGAATCTTATTGACTTTTTTCAACTACATTTTTTTTTTTTTTTTCATTACAGATGCAACAGTGATGGACGGCGAGGGCACCCTGGGCCGTGGACACGCGAATGGGGGCCGAGGCTTGCGTCGGCAACGGTCCCTGGAATGGCGGGAACGACGCGGTTACGGTGGCGCCCCCGCGTCAAGTAGTGACGAAGAAGATAATACACGTCATGCCGTGGTGGGTCCCGTTATCGCATCTGGACCAAATACAAGGGGAGCCCGAAGTCCAGGTCAGGTCTTCGCCTCCCTCCTGGCCCAGCAATACGGGAGTAAGCAGCTTGTATCTTGTATTGGTCTTCCTACAGTATAATAGTTAACGACAAGAACCGGATGGCTGATTGTCAGTGATACCACTATAAAGGGGATCGAAATTCTGAGAGGGTTGAACAGAGACAGTCTTAAGGGGTGGGAGAGCAGGGGGTGGCTGTACGCTAAAAGCATTTCTGTCCCACGCTGGCAATAATTCGATCGGCCAATTAGATGGAATTAGTCAGAGTACTCGGCGGGCTTCCGAAATGAGGAGGGATTATTGTCGTTAATTAGGAAGCTGCTATCAGTGTTCAATCGTAATTAGGTATTTTTAAGCAGCTTATCGAGCAGCCACCACCGCTGTCAATTTCATCCCTGTCCTCTGTCTCTCTCTTGCTGCCGAACGCACTAAATGCGTCAAGTCAATTTATCTCAGGCATTACGATGAACACAGATCAATCTAACCAAAAGTTTTGCTTTGATAAATCCATACTAGCATCGCAGTTTCTCAACATTTTGAAGGAGCTATATCGAAGGATGGCTACGTACGAAGGATCAAGATCAATAACGAAACTTTTTTAGGCTCGTCCATCATTTTCCATCAAATGCTTGGGAAAAGTGGTCTCAACGTGACTGAAAGTCCCTTTCACTTTCTTGAGCCCCCTTTTCCTCGCCGCTTGCTCTTTACAGAAGGTCACCCACTCTGGTCCCTCGGGCATGGATTAAATATTGGCAAAATTAGTTTCAGCCCCAATTTCGCCCAGCATGTATCCCCCAGAAGCGGCTTTGCAATTCTCTTAATATCTCTCTCTCTCTCTCTCTGGTCCCTTCGGTTCCCGCGCGTCCGACCTCCATCAGCCATCTAGCAACGTCTCTTCGCGATTCTTGATACATACACTTTGGAACCATTATGCTCTAGGAATTTCCAAGTACCACGTGAATGGTAATGGTAGACTCACTGTCAGTTTTTGGATATAGTAATTCTCAAGAGGACACCCAAGAATTTCCAGAAGTCTCCTCGTTAATTTCTACAGCGTCGAGGTCTCCGTCGTGATCCTGGGATATTCCTGCGGATTAATCTAAAAAAGTTGTTTTAATGATAAACGAGTAGAGAGAGAGAGAGAGAGAGCGAGGAGGGATCGGGTAAAGAAGGAGAGTAACGAGAAAGCGTCAAGCGTACTCGAGTACTCTTACGGAGAATTCGTAGAAACGTTTTCTTCCTGACGGAGGAAGATTTCTTTTGCGACTCGCTCGTTCGCTTCGTCGCGCTTTGATCTGTCTGGCTGGCGCGTAGCTGCTCTACTGGATAGAAGGACACGGATTCCACGCTGGATGGCTGCAAGGAGAAATGAAAACAGAGGCTGAACTAAAGCAGGATGGATAGATGTGATGGGGATAGGATGGAAAGGTACGGAGATCAGAACCGACATCAGACACCCCATTAACATCAGCATAAAACGCCATCCTGGATCCGGAGGATGGCCCAGCATGGTCCCAGCATTTTCAAAGCCCTGGAAAATAGCATGGGGAGACTGAGAGAGCAAGATTGTCAGAGGGAATTGGGTGGAACGTGGAACGTAGAAGAGTGCGGAATAACTAGGCATGAGAGAGAAAATAAGAACGGGTGGGTGTGAGGGGGAGAGAGAGAGAGAGAGAGAGAGAGGACAGGAGGCAGACTCAATTAATACCAGAGCCCTCGGTTATGCTGTACTCCCCGTGTATTCTTCTTGCCTGCGGTAGTATCGCGTCTGTCTGCATTTGTTCCGTATCGGTGGTCGCCGATTACCAGTGGCTGCCGCCCTCTATCATCCTTCATCCCTCGAACCTTGCACCCTTCCATAGTCCGGAATTTCATCCCTTCGTACTTCGTATACAGTGTCACCTAACCGCACATGAAGTCTATAGGAAGAGTCGTCCATTCTATGTATCCTGCCCACTGTCATTGCGTCACGAATTATATCTTTTCAGTCACGATTCACCCTGTACTCTATTATACGCTACATCCCTTAAAATGAACTTCCAGGACTCTTAAGGTTGCTTCACAAGTGGAAGAAATTCATCGTCACTGACAAATGTTATGGGCTTAAGCGACGGCTATTGTGATACTTAATAGTTTCGGCTCTTTCCGCCAGGAGCGCACGCGATCAGTCAACCTACTAATAGGGATTTTACTGTTTGTATTTTATGGCTTATTTAATGTCTTTTGTATGTGGGAATAGCGCATTCGGTAGATTTTTTTTTCTTCGTTCAAGCGGCAAGCGAATGCAAACTATTGGCAGTGAATATGAGTGGCGCGATTTTCGAAAGGCAAGCAATACGGATGAGTAGAAAGAGGCGGGAAGTAAGAAAGAAATAGCTCCAAGAGTTCAGTCTCGGGAGGGGTTGCTTGATCCGTTGTGATGTTATCGTAGCACTCGCTAAAAGCCGCGGCTTTTCTTAGCTGAAGATTCAAGAGAGAGAACCTCGCTCTGTCCTCCTTTTCGTTCTCTCTCTCACTCACGCTCCCGTATTTCTGTCTCCTTCTCTTCAATTTCCTTCCTTCTTCTTCATCCCACCTTTAACGTTCCACGTTAACATCGCGTCGCAAACTTGCCGTGCGGGATCAGCCGCCCCGCTAATGGTGCATTTTCAAGATATTCAGAAACTCCATAAATTTCTAACAAGAGGCTCGAGAAGACAGATACGAAGATGGTAGGAGAGTAGCTATCTTGATCTTTTACTTTATTTCAGTTTTTTTGGGCCCTTTAATTACGAAAATCGCGAGACAAAGAATAATTGTCGAATTTCGAGTGGTTGTTGAAGTGCGTGACTAGTCGAAGGAATACCAGCATTAAAGGCTAATCGAAAAGTTCGATTGGGAAGAGCGTGTTCGTTTTCCTTTCTTCCTCGAATCGTATTTGACCAAAGTTTTCTCGTATGTCTGAACATCTTATCTCTCATTCTTTTTCTCTCTCTCTCGCGTACACGTCTCTCCACGTTATTTCCGTCTCTTTCTCGCTTCGCGAAACGAATAATTTAATGACGTCGGATCGCATGACCGGATTTCACGTGACTGTGAATCGCTTTGAACGTCGAATTACAGGAAGCTCACTTGGAGCGATCGACCCGACAATTGGGTTACCTTTAAATCGTGTTCCATTTCAATCGCGACCCCGTTTGCGTCAATAGGAAATTCCTGAAAATCCTGAGCTTTTCAATATGGCTACGTGCTTGCGTACAAATACACTTCACCTACAGATATAAAAGAAACGGACGTAACTTAATCTTAAAAATTAAAAAAAAAAGAACCATTAAGCAATCGATAGGTAAGTTCTCATTAACTAGCAGAATCTCGATTAGCAATTCTGTATATAGGGGGGTTCATTATCGCCATGCAAGTGGACTGGACGTACATACAAGAGTACAAGGTACAATACAATACCATAGTTTCCGGCAATTCCACTGGTGAACTTTGCTCCTTTGGGCGACATAACCGTAAATCGTGTATCATAGAGGTTACATAAGCTAGGCCTATGCAACCATAAGGGTTGAATACATGGTCTCCAGTAGTCTCTAGGCTACAACACCGTGTGCGACCGCAACATGCACTGCTGCAGGCTTGCAGTCTGCCAGAGTGTTGCGCAATGGCGTATAGGGGTTGGTGCGCGACGATAAATTGTTTAGCGCAGGTACCACAAGCATCCCCCGTAAAACATTTAGAGGGTGGCTCCCAATAGCCAAGCGTATATAATGAAAGTCCAGTAATCGTATAATGGTAAGCCTACTCAAGATGACAGATTAATAATCGTTAAGGTCGGATGACTCCAGTTTAACTCCAAGTCCAAGCAATAATCGTTAGGGAATGCTGGATACCACCGGATACCAGTTAGATCGTATCGCTCTTAGGGGTTGGGTTAGCTCGGTACCAGGATTGGGGGTGAACCTCTTCGAGGACCTCGTAATCCTAGCGTTGTACGCTGGAACTGCTGCGTAAACCGAGCGTATCGCGCTGAAAGTCAGAACACTCGCCCTGTTGGTTCGCATCAAAGGGGGTAGAAATCGCCGTTCGGGGGATCTTCGGAATATTTTGGACAACGGTAGATGAGATGTATACCGATGGACCAGGTGATGAGGATTTCATCGTAAATTAAAGCAAAGTTAATCTTGTTTGGGTTGAGTGAAAAATACATTTAATTATATCAAGGTACTGGTACAGCTATCCCTAGTATGCAAGACGCTACCCAAAGGGCGGCTTTTGGTTCTATCGAGGTACTTGCCACTCAGGGTAGTGTAATCGAGTTGTCAGGCAAACTACCCCTTGCCGAGAATGCTCTGGGTTCTCGGTACTGAGAGTACACCCCTAATGCATGCGTTATTACGTTACGCGCATTTAAAACTCCCGTCCTATTAGCAGTTTAGTGTGGGCATCGCCACCGTAAAGATCGAATCAGAGCAAGGGTCGCCATTCGAGTGACTGTATATAGTACAGATATTGGCCGCGACTATATAACGTCCATCAGCGGCGCTACTGGTGACACGGTACTTTAATCTTCTTTAAATTCTCATACATTTTTCCTTTTATATTACGTTTTCTGCTTTATTCTCTTCCACGTGACGTTAAGCGTGGAAACCACTGACGTACTTCCGGTGTATCTTGGCCCACTGGGGGCTCGAGAAACGAAGAGAACTGGAAAGCAAGCGCTGCGATAGCAATGCCTATATAACTCCTAGGCGGGAGGTCACTTAATAATTCAAGGATAGAATGCCCCCTGGTACCGGAACGCCGTGTGTAAGTCACGATTAATATTTCAAATGTCGAGTCTGCCCGTGCTAGGGCTGGGAAGGGTCAGAGGGCACACTGGGGGTCGACGAAAGGGGTGATCCTAGTGGGTGGTTAAAGAACGGGTTTTCGAGTTAGGTCGGGTTATGGGTGAGAATGAGGGGCATGCGGGAGGGGGTGGCAGGTACTGACCATCGTCCCAGTAAAACGAGGGACGGAGGCACACGCCAAGGTTTCGTTGTCCGGCGCGTTAATTATTCGCAAAGGAAATTAATGCGCTCCTTGGAATAATTTATATCGCCTCTACGAAATGAATGGTGGCCAGACGAAATTATTCACGCTCGTGCCTCATAATTCCGAGAACGGTGTTTTATGTCGCGGAACTTGAAATCGGGTTATGTGCCACGGGATTAACTACTATGATTCTCTCTCTCTCTCTCTCTCTCTCTCTCTCTCTCTCTCTCTCTCTCTCTCTCTCTCTTTCTATCCCTTTCATCTCTTTTTATCCATCATTTTTTTTTAGGTATTTTTAAATCCCTCCTCGCTTCTTATATACCTTCAATCTTGAACGCCTCGTTCATTGTGTCAAAGTATCTTTTTTTTCGCCACTAAATACTTTCAGTCCGATTCCATTTTTTTAGTCTCCATTCAGCGTATCGATTATATGTACCTTATAACAAAAAAATTACTTCAGTATCTTCGGTTACAATAACCAACAACAAATAAGTCGTGGAACGTCGATCAGAAGTGTATCTAAAAAAAAAATGGAGAACTACAAAGGAAGTGTCATTGAAGAAGAGAAGGCGGGAGGGGTTGGCGGAGTGAGCGCCCAGAGAAACAGAACTTCGTCGATATCGCGTTATGGCGGATGCATACGAATGGCTGCGATTTGTAAACGTCGAGGAATCGATCAGCTATAGTCCTTTCCTATGGTTATCGTGTACAACCTATAGAAACGAACCGGAACGGTTGGTTCCCTCGTGCCCGCGAGTGTGATTGAAATAGTGGGTACTTTGTTCCCGAGTATATTCGAGTCCGTCGTGCGCGCGTTCAGCAGCTTCCAGAAATGGTATAAGAGCCGTCTAGGGATATTTCAGGGGCAAGGAAGGGGTTTGGGAGTCGGTACGGTCATATTTTATACGAAAATACAGGGCGCCAGGGAAACTTTTATTTTCACCATGAACCGATCCTGGTTATGCTCGCTTCCACCCGCACCCAACGCCGGAAGTTATCGATATGTAATTCTTCGCTGGATAGGGCGGGAGTTATCCGGTAACGTTACTTCCCTAGGGAATTATTTTCCGTTCCTGTTAACGCATAACCTAGTACCGTCAGGCGAGCCTGCCTTCCTGGTTAACATCCTTATAACCCAGCACTCTACTCTCATTCAGGCTCCTTTTATGCCTTCCGAGAGTCTTAACGATAGCGGCAAGTCGTTCGCCGTGTCGTTTAAACTTATCGATCAGGAGGAGAAAGTCGACGGTACTTGCTAGTTCTAGGAGGGGTTGAAATTGTCGGGAGGGGGGAGAGGAGGGCAGAAGTATTCTGTTGGCTATAAGGGGTTGGTTTCGAATAACGTCATTGACTCCCTGTCATTTGAAATAATTAGGAGGGTGGTGGCGATCGAAACGGTAACCACAAAATAATATAGGAATAAATATTCGTAGGGGTAGTTTTTTTTTTACAGACTTGACAAGTATTGTTACAATGTTATTCCGTATCACCCTCTTGAAATAATTGTATCCATCGTCTCCTGGTTCTCATCCTCTATACTTAAAAGACTTCCCCCGATGTCTCCGATCGTCATGTAGCAACCCTTATATGGAACCTATAACCCCACTCGACATCAGGGGTTTTCTCGAACGCTTTAGGTCAATGCGTGGCGGGTCAATTTCCTTTTTACGATTATGAAGGATGTTTTTATCGGGTTTATTAGTGCATTCTCATTTATAGATTCTATCAGGCGATTATCCGAGTCCTCGATGATGGCGACGTGCTGGAAGAGAGAGGTTGGACCAGGTCCCAGAGGATCGGAGTAGAGATTACCATTTAATTTTTCTTCCCTTTTTCTCTATTGGATTCTGAAAATACTCGTGATATCGAAGTAGGTAGGTGGTACTCTCCGAAAAAGAATTATTATATGAACCCATATTAATTTCCATCAAAAGAATTATTTAACGCAGCTGACCAAGTCACTTCCTGTCAGAACCACGTGTGACGTCTATTCCTCCCCTATTCATTTCCATTGTCAATAATTACTTTCAGACATACCACTACCAGAAGACACACAGTAGGTGGTAGAGAAACTAAAAGATGTAAAACACACTTTTCATACGAAAATTAATATCCCAGTAGTCCCATCAGGGCTGAGATGCCTGTGCTTTGGATCTTTTTACCTAAAAAGTGAAAAAAGAGTAACAATACCCATTACGGTAGTCGGAACGTTATATCAGCTTGCAAAGAGGACCTTCTTACCCTCCCTGACCTGCGATTATGTAAGAGGGTACTGTCTCTAATTATTTTAGAAGGGTGAGTGTCGCTGTTACCGTTGCTGAAAAGGGGTTGCTAGTAGCGAGCGATGGGAGAGGGTAAGGGAGGTTACTGGAAAGCAACGGTAAGCTCACGGTATGGTTGCATGGCCATAGAAGACTCCGACAAGTAGCTGTTAAAGGGAAGAAAGTTTCATCGTGTCGGTCAGTGCGCTCCAATGGGTTTAACGACACCGTACAAAGGCTAAAGGTTATACAGGAGCTCTACCTTTGGACTGAACCTCAAAGTCTACCTGGTATAAGGTATACCAACCTCTACACCTTTTAGCTACTTCAGAATCTCCACCCTCTCAGCCACTCACCCCTCTACGGCCATAAACTCATAGAGTAAACTCATATCCTGGTAACATTCGCTTTTACCCCTGGAGGGTTTAAAATGGTAATTTCTCAGTTCTTTCCCTCTGCCCCCCCCCCCCCCCTTTCCATAGCAATGTTGCCAGTGACAACAGGCGTGTTTCTGATCCGACATTTAATTTGCGTCAACCCTGACTGTTCCATTCCAACCCCCACGTGCCACAGCTACCTATGACTATCGTACCGTAGTACCCTTAAAAAATATCTTTTTTAATTTCCATAAACCAGGGTCAAAGAACGTCTTGTCGAATCTCAATGTCGCTCGGAGTCTTTGTTTCTAATGACAATGAATAATCGTATGGTAACTTCTCTTGCTATTTTTTTACTCTTTTTCTTTTCCTAATGGCTCCGGTAGCCCGAGGCTGTCGCACATAGAAATTGCAACGTCGACGGTTAATTTTCTTGGCTAGCCGGAACACGCAAGGAAGTCAATTCACGTAATGTAAATAAGAATTTCTTTCTCTACCATTGGCAAAGCTATTCTCGTCTCTCATTGCCTTTGACCCTTTGCATTTCTCCTCTCTGTCTGACCCGTCGCTCTCCTGTCGTTTCCTGAACTATCGTACGTCGCCTTTATGTAACTTTCGGTCTCACTCGCAAATAGCTTTTCCAGCTTCTCTCTTTCCGGCGATTCAAGGGAAAACATTTTCGCGCCCCAGGCCTGCCACCCACACATGACAATAAAATCAACTGGCGTATATGCATGTGCCGGCAGTTTGGTTTTCAGTCCTTTGGGTAAGACGAATAAGGGATGACTTAAGGGTACATAGTAGATATATAGAATGTCGATGATTAAACGAGAGAGGTTAAAGGACGAAGGTCTCATTAGTAGGATGTTTTCCCAAACAGAGCATCGGCTTATTAAGAGGCCCACCCATATACTATAGACGCTCCTGGGCGCCCTCGGCTGACTTGCTATTGTTGGTTAAGGGTGACTAGGGATAAACCAGGGCCGTAGGGTGTGCTCCCTTTGAGAACGGAAGACACTTTGCACCTGTTGAAAGTATAACTCCCTCCTTTGTTCAACGTTCAGCCCTCAAAGCGGTCGGTCGCCGTTTGAAGTTCCCACCATCAGCACCAGCATCCTCGCTGACGTTACTAGCAGGAAGGCCATCAGTGCTGCCATGAAATGTCTGGAGGGGTTGGAATGGCAAAGTTTTTCGTTTTTTTTTTAGCTGGGGCTTCAGCCTCGACATCAAGATCGCCTTGCTGCCACGACGGTTCGGAAATTGGTTTTCGTGCGAACACCAGCTATGGTGCAGCCATTGTTCGCTGGCAAAAACGCACCTATGTATATATATCTTTTTTTTTCTTTCCTTTTCCGATATGAGATATATACATATATAATGTGTATGTGAATGCAGTACTGTCGTTTTGCTTTCTTTGTTCTTCTCCCAGCTTTTCTCTCTCTGTCTCTCGTTCATTCTTGAGCTTCTCTCAGACCTGCGAAAACTTTTTGATTTAACAAGACAAAGAGCTACTCGCGTATTTGCTCCACGAGAAGAAAGGGACCGAGAGTAACCTCTACTTCATTTAATTACAACTTTTACAAGGGTCAAGATTATTCAAGAATTGCGGCTTCCCTCTTCCTGCTTCATCTCTACGACCTGTTTCGCTCTGCCACGTTCGTATTTTAGCTTTTCCTCGACGCTGCGAAACCGCACCTGCGCTCCTTAAGAAAACTTTCGTTTGCTTTTCCTTTGTCTGCGACCTGCGACTGTTCCGTCTCGGGCGCTTCGCGGTTTCCTCTGCTGACTTACAAATTCAAAATTTATAAACGCCCGAATATCGTTAACCATAACTAATCAGTCTGCTTGTCTACTCGGTTGATGCATATCCAATTTGCATTTTCCGGTCCATCATTCTGTCTCTGGTGATAAAGCAAATTTCAACAAAAAAAAACCAAGATCGTCGAACAAGCTTTAACCATCGCTTACAACTGGAAATTGTCTCACAAATTCCATTTTTAATCGATATTTTTCTCGTCGTTAATTCACTAAGAAGGATAATCTTCTACTGCTTAATCTCACGTGTGAATGCTCCTTCGTGTAAGCCGCCAAATGAAAATTTCACGATACAAGAAAATGACGTGATAGCGCGAGGACATTCGAATCCATATGGATTAGAAAATCCAATATAAAAAGCAGGCAAGAGTACAGTTGAGTCGAGCCAGGGGAGAAGGACGAGGAAGCTATATGACGAGGGTACGAGAGAGCAAAGAGGGTCAGGAAGAGAGGAGAGGGCATAACACAATTACATGCGGGCTTGATGCCACGTCGTGCTGGTGGTTGCTCCGAGCTCTGGTGGCAAGATTGAATATGAAAGTTTAATGCGAGCAATATCAGCGCGAGTGGCCCGACTCTGGTCCATATACACACACATACACAGAGCCAGGCGATCATACACACACACGCGCGTACAATCTAACTCACCTTTGGACCATCCGCGTAGTAAATTTTCTTTCTGATCTTGTTGCTAGAATTCATCGGGTCAAAGGTCGACTCTGGAAAATTCCCCCTGATAATCCAGCGACAAGTATTGTAATCGTAAAGGACTAAACTGTCACTGAGAAATATCAGGAGGTACCGGAGAATAGGAAAGGTTCAGCGAGACGTAGGGAGGGAAGGGTTTAAAGGGAGGTTAGCACGGGGTCACGAAGTACGGTAATATAGGGTGCTGCTGGATTTTCATGAGAAAAGGGATGACGCGAGTGATCGCACTTTGCCCGGTTATCAATGAAGAATTTGCTTACGCGCAGAGATATTTCGCCGCCGGATAGGATTCACGGGCTTAGCAAGGCGTTTAGTGACTGTGGCCTGAAGCTATTTGTAAAACTTTCCTCATTAATTACCGACAAGATTCAATCCCTCCCCTCCACCTGTCCCTTACCTCGTACTCCTTTGACTTGACAAACCGTCCCAGGGGTGGGTAACCCTCTGGCCCTCGTAGCGCATGGCACCCCCTTTGTTTCTTGTCGAAGAAAGGAAATTTAACGGAAAATTGGAAGGCGCTTCCTTGTGGCCTTGGAATTATATGGCAATTAATAAGAAAAATTACTAAAGTACGTTTGATGCTTTTGGATGCTGAGGATGGATGGACCATATCATCATTCTTAAAGAGGGGCTACTTGCATTAACTTTCGAATGGGTAAAGGCAGATATACTCAGAGTATGCGGGTAGGACCAACGACGTAAGACCAAGTACTACCACTTGGGGGTTGTTGCTCCTACTATCGGCTGACCTACCACTGGGTTATCTACTAGTCGAGTAGTTAATGATGGGTACTAAAGCATCCCCTATGGTTAGGTCACGTAGTAGAATCACTCCTGGGATCAATCTCTGGGCATCTTAACCATACTGGGATACTCTGATCTTACGCCATGGAGGAATCATTGGACACTCAATGTTCTTCTTTGTCTTTCAGATGCTGCAGAACGCTCTTATCGTACTGGATCAGATACGGAGGGTGCTGCCACTACGGACAACCCAACAACCCCCTTTCCAACACCACCCCCAACTCTGACGCCTAACCATAGACAGGCTTCGCCGTTTCCTCTTGAGAGCACCAACTCACGGAGACATCATTACAACGGCAGCGTGACCTCTGACAGATCTCGCAATGGTAATGGTAAAGGGTCACTGACATAACTTACGACTAATTACCCAGGAGCATCCAATTAGGTTAAACGATTTCATTGAGCAGAATGTAATTGCTGATTTTGTTTTAGGGGAAACAGTGTACGCCGCCCCGTCCAAGAAGAGTAATGCAGCTGGAGGCACACTAGGTCGTAGAACACGTCGAGGTCATGCAAGTGCCCTGAGCTCTAGTTCCACAGCCAGCGACAGGTCAGAGACGACCTACCCCGAGGAGCATTCTCGTATTCACCTGAACAACGGTGGGTAATAGTTATAGAAATAGAATGGAAGGACAATGTGGTTGCTGCCGTAGACAATGTAAACGCGGCTGAACTAATCGTCGTAACTCGTCTGATTAAATGAGCGTCTGGAGGGTGCAGGACTTTGCGTAAGAATGCTTGTACCTTCAGGAAACGTGAGAGATGGAGAATCTTAGGCGAAGGAAGAGGTATGGAGGATACGAGGTTGATGATGAAGTTGAAGCTGCGGTCCTGGTTAGGTTAGGTTGGCTTAGGTTGGACCAGGGGTAGAGTAGCGTAGTCAAAGGTGGTCCTGGAAAAGCGTCGGGACTAACGGAGTTAAGGGTCTCTATGGTGGGCAGACTAGTTAACAGGGGTCAGCCGGAAGTTAGTGCTACCGCGTATAAAGGCCGAGAAAGGGAATTGTGTGCTTAGAGTCCCAGTGTTTTGGCGCGCCGAGGCTACTTAGGTCTGAGCTTGTCTGCTGCAGATACAGAGGTTAGCCGATGCTAACGTAGTTTTCACTGGGATAATTTGACACGCAAGTCTCCGTACGAAGCCTCCAGGTTGAGGCTAGAGTAAGGTTAACTTTTAACAGAATTTTCGTGAGTCAGTTTCTGAGACTAGGTAGATGGATATCCCGTTTCCTGTCCTGGATGAGGTTGCTGATCCAGGTCGTCCTCGTTGTTATTTTCCTTTTACACTGGAGCTTCTACCAGTAGCTACATCATCGTATTCCTGCTGCTGCTGCTGCTGCTGCTGCCCTAATGGAAGGTCGTCGCGACGTCTATTAGCGAATGGCTTGGAGTTTGCCTGTGCTAACCTGACCCTCATCGAAATCGAAGGCCGTCACCTCCAAACACTTCCCGTATATCGAATATCGGACTATTGATCGTACCTAGAGGGCTTTCGGATGCTCATAGCACCACCAGGGATGACAGTTTAAGGGTATGAGTACGTTAGAGAGGATGAGAGAGAGAGAATGAGAGACAGGGATGGTCTCGCGTCGCGTTAACCGCAAATTTGACCATGGAGCTCAGAGGGCGCTATTCCTGGGTCAGTGCCAGGTTCACATTCGACGGGGGGCTGATGCACTGTCGAGAACTGTGCCAATAGTCCGTGTTCAAGGTTTACCCTTTATGAAATAGGTTGAGCAACCCACCACTTCTCAATCTGAACTCAACTGCTGCATTCTGACAATACAACGGGAAATCATTTCGATTTTCATGAATATTCAAGGTAGCATCACGATGTACTAGTGGGGTCGTAAGGGACGTTAAGGGACGCCAAAGGGTGCGAGTCCATTAAATCGAGTTAGCCGAGCGAACCACTAACCGCATCAAGTCACTGTCGACCACCTTGCAAGCCCATGCAGCAACCCCTTCAGAGTCCCTCCAACCCTCAGACTCTGAGTTAACCCGCTTGGACCGGGTGTCACTGACGTCCTGTCCTACTACCTTAATTGGCTATCCGATTACTGATTACGATTGGTTGACAGTGTCATCGCCAGTAGATGGATCCGATTAGTCTAACTTGCTTTATCATTATGGAGATGCACCTTAACTGCACGCTGCATATGTCTATTCAAGATAGATCATCCCTAAACCCTATTTCGCTTACCACAAAAGCGTCTCTCGGTATCATCTTCTGTTAATATATATCATATTATCTATTATACAATAGTATAACAATCCTATATTAATTAAGCCTTTCGCATATCGAAATTGTATTCTACTCCAACATACAAAATTCAATGTCACAAACACCGTCTGCTAATTTACTGATATTCATCAACTCGTTAGCTCAGAGAGGTGAGGTCGCTTGTTACATTGGTAGACGTGTGGTTAAGTAAGTGAGCAAAGTGCTGGCAGCGCACTGAGTAATCCATGAAGTAATCCAGAGAGTAATCCAAAGGCAGTGTTCACTTTCACGCGCGGTCTCTGTGCCGCAACTGCAACTGCACTGTAAATTTTCAGCCAGAAGCCAATAACCGAAACGAGAAACGAATGAAAGGATTGGTGAGA
>JARPRG010000480.1:24308-39936 GCA_031001745.1 Hartigia nigra | reverse complement strand
ACACTGTCGTATTAATCATAGGACCTGGATCCTCGTGGGGTGAATCGTTGAGGTGGACGGGAAGGGCCGGAAGGGGGAAGAAAGGGAAGGCAAAAGCAATGGGCCGCCTTTTCATCCCCCGTGAAAACGCACCCTTATACGGACTTTCAGATAGGAAGAGCTGTAAGCTCGTCCAGGAGTAACGCTATACGACAGTAGCATCAAGCAAACCCCCTTTTCTGCACTACCCCCATTGCCAACTTACAGGAACGAAGCAACCCCTCTGCCGACATGAGCGGTAGGGCACGATATATTTGGCGCTGAATGTAATTTGAAGGATATACGCCGCCCCTACCCTCCACCAACCACCCCATCTATTCCTATGCCCTTCACGTCCGAAAAAATATATCACTCTGAGAATTTCAAATCGTCGACGTAGGTTTTACCCGTTTGCTTTCTCTGGGCTGGCGTTACGTACCGTCGACGGCGACGCCAACGGCATCACCTACACGCGGGGGAGACTCGACGAGGGAAAATTTAATTCGTCGATTCGCACGTGGCTGACTGAGGGGGATGGATTTCGATACAATTTACATATGGACATGACGGCTACAAGTTAAGCTTCCATTAATCTCCCGCTGTTTAGCTTTCTCTCGTTATCCAATACGAGTGTAAGGCTATGTTGGTTGGTATACCTGGTATATATCGGGGGTAGCCAGGTTTATACACCAGTCGACTTGTTTCGTGGAATTATTAATCCTATTTGGTTGATGCTAGTAGTATGGGACCCTTTGACTTATCGTGAGAACGACACCGTGTAATTAGGCATTGTTGGACGGTCTATAATACGTGGCGAATTTATGTATTGGAAATTCCTACAATTTTAGGCAATTTTAATTTAATTTTTTTTAATTCTGTGATACATTTTTTTTAAATTTGTTTGGTTTGCGACATTGTTTGTGTTACTTGGATTCGAATGACGCTCGGAAGGAATGATTTTCCTTTCTTTTTATTCTCCCTTCGTTTCATTCGTTTATTTCCTTAAAGGGATGACCTTGGATCCTTTTTCCTTTCTGCGGGACTCGATTTCAAGACGTAGAGCACAATCGGTCGTCCTAAAATAATACAGGCCTGGTAAACGAAATCTTTACTGTTCAATTGGTGGGACGCTTTGGCGAAATTTTTTGCGCGTCTCTTTCTTGCCATTTCGTAAGTGTATGCCGAGGAGACGCCGTCGAAGCTTTGGCTTGCTTTGACGTCGACGTCATTCTTACTAGTATTTTTTTTACATTTTTTCATTCTCCCTCTTTTCCTTTTGAGCGTAACGCTATCACTCGTTAACCCCTACTAATTGTTTCTGTTCCCGATGGCTCCCTATTGCGAGTTTCGTATTATGGGATACCGTGTATATGATTTAACACATGCTGCCTCTAGTTTTAATTTGGCCGTGTGTGACTCACGGGGAGCGTATCTAATGGCAACTGCGGCTCGCTTATTAAAGTATTAAGGGTGGCTTGCTTTACGACCGATAAAAAAAAAAACTTTAATTTCGAAAACCACCCCTGCCGTATTTATCGCATCGAACGGACCGTATAGGATCGATATCCAAAAATGAGTTTAAAAAACGTCAAATTTTTAACAGACTCATAATTTTTTTTACCCATAATACAGTCACGCATAAAATTAAGCGTAAACCCTTAAACGTAATTAAGGACTTTTTAAATAATTTCAACATTTTATTCTCACGTAATTATATATAAGTGTCACATCCTTGCACACATCTCTCTATAATTTTTTCTGCCTATATATCATAACACGGAAAACACCCTGTATCTATTATTCGTATTCTTCCTATTCTTCCTGTTTCTTATTCTGACTCTCGGAGGACTTCCGCTCCGCCCCTACGCTGTATAGACGGAATATACTTACGCCCTGGGAGAAATGGCCCTGAAGTGTTAATAAATATCTGAGGCTTTTCTCGACTGTATTATTCAGTCGATTGGAATAGGAAGCGTAGAATGAAAAATATTTGTAAGAAGATGAAGAGGGATATTCGTATCTCACTCGATAGTATCTCGAGGGTTGGATTGATAAGGGCACTGAATAGTATATCAAAAGAAAAAAAAAAGAAAAAAAAAAGAACTTACTCATTCGGAAACTATGAGTCTGATTTTCCGGTTTTCGCCACCAGGAGTCGCCGATGCAGTTACTAGGGGACTAGCGATGATTCTATGATTTCCTATTAGCCCAGATATTGCCGGTCCCCGTGTACCCGGTAGTAATAATTTATATACGTGGTACCCACCGTAGCCGCTAGGGGCGCCAGCAGGCTCATTGTAGCGCAAAAATAAGTGAGTGTATGATGCATGAGGGAGCGAGGGAATTATGCGTTGTAACCGAGGGTGAAACTAAGAACAGGGTGGTGAGTTGCCACGCGTATACCATCAGGGGATGAAAATACTTGGGGCTTGCGAGAAAAATGCACAGCCAAAGCAGTGCGGCCATTTTCAACTGAATTTCTTTGATCCATATAATGAGACTTAATATACTAGTACCTGGCACTAAATATTATATATCGTGGTTCCATTATTTAGGCTTTTTTTTATTTATTCATTTATTATCAAATTATGTCTTAAACATTTTCAACTACCCCGCGGACTCTACAAGCCGTCGTTAAATTAATTATCGTCCTATTTTCACTCTCGATCCTCGCAAGTGTCTTCTGCTCGATTGCGTAACGCCAAGTTTCGCCTGACAACATTTTCGCGACAACTAGTTTCCAACGGTAATTATAGCCGACAATGTTTCGCGCTGTTGCTTCCTTCATTTCGTATTTTTTGCACTCGCTTCGTCCTTATCACTCCCTTGCAGCTTTTACACGCTATCATCGACGTTCTCTGTCTATCACTGTACGGCAAAAGCCTTATGGGAAATTCGTGGTAGAGGGAGAAAAAGAGTTTAGAGACATCGGTTACTGGTTAAAATCTTCTGGGAAATTTTCACGTATTCCCAATGCGAATCGAGAGACACTATGTATATACAACGTAGAATGATGTCGGTTTTAGCATTCTCGCTATATCCTATTCGTCGTAATTCTCTATGCATGGGCCACGGTCCGTTCTTCATTACATTTTAAGCAGCAGAAAAAAGACCATTTACTAGTTCATACTTCCTGTAGCCAAACACAACTTCTTAGCGAATTTCTCTGCGAATTTATCGTCTCTTCGATTATCTCTGTCTCTCTTATTACAGCACTCTGTAAAACGCGCATGCGAACTTTATCGTCTCTGACTCTCTCAGGAATTCGAACTGCATTCGAAAACAGCTTAAATTTTTTTTTAGTTATGCACTCTTGAAATCGGCCAGGTTCCATTTACAGGGGATGTCTACATCACGTGAGATTAATAGTGTCGTGAAAACGCAGCTGGTATAGTTTTCACGACACTTTTTTTTTACAGAAAAGTGTTACGGTGAGGTGTAAAATGGTAAAGGGATAAGTGAAAGATGGGGAGGGGATAAAGGACCATATTGTGCAAAACGTTGAAAAGGAGCTTTAAGTAACGTAGTAAAGTTAAGTAAACGCCATTAAGACGGTACCGTGAAAGGGAATGGTCGCGCGCCAATATGAACGTGCCTAAAGTCGAGAGAGAGAAAATAAAAGAAGGATGGTGATATGGCGTGCAGCAGAGATAAGAGAGGCCTGTCGCTTCGTAAGGTCACGTACAATCGGAATTCCGAAAATAGCGACGATCCCGCTCGGATTCCACGCGAGGTCCACCCTTACGGTGCTATAACGTCGGCGAAAATAATTCCATGAGAACGAAGAAAGCTTCGGGCGCTCGTTTCCGAGTTATTTTGAGCACGCCAATGCCGCGGATGTTTCTACTAATTATCCAACGCGCAACCCCTGAACGCCGTTGATGATACAGAAAGGCAGGTAGAGGATATGCCGTGTTGGTGTAAGGAGAATGCGGATAAAGAAAGGGATGGGAAAGAAAGAACAAAAAAAAAGCAAGAAAAGAAAAAGTGCGAAAGAAGAAATAAGGGAGCGGAAATAAAAGGGACGTGGATTAGATATACGTAGTTTATCGAGAATTTCCGGAATCTCACGAAGCCGATATCCCAGTGATACGACGCCATTAGACGAAAGCGGTGAATACCAGAACTAAAATCCCTTACGCTTTTCTTTTGGCTTATGAACGATCCCGCTCGCCTTTGATTACGCCAGTCTTTTTATCTCCCTAGGGATAAGATGGCGGATGGTATCCCTAGACTTATTGTTAGTGCATAAACCTGGCTAGACGAGGCTTGGTCGATTGCAACGTGGTCACGCTAAGATTCTTGACTTGTGGAATAGCTGGGTGGGTTACTAGCTGACTGGTTGGGTGGCTGGCTGGCTGGTTGGCTTACTTCCTTGCTTGCTTGCTTTGCTCGGCTGACACGCAAACTTACTATGGCTCGCTAACAGAAAATTATGTTGGTCGCGATAAGCGCATAATGGCTCGTGTACTAATCGTTATTTAAAACAGGACTGCTGGACCCGTTAACCGTTCGCGTAATCTTTCCGGCGGTCTCCTAATTGTATTTAACTGCAATCTCTCTTGTAGTTCTCTCTTTTCGCAATGGTCCTTTTCCTTCTCTCTCTCTCCCTCTCCCTCTCTCTCTTGTGTCTTTCGCTTGTGGTATTTTGCCGTCTTCGTTCCGTCGACTTCAACCGTTTACAGTTCAGCAGTAAAATCGTCAGCAGTCACTGAAATAACGAATAATATCCCAGTAGATAAAGTTTGCTCGCGATGAGGCTAAGCGAATGCGCGAAATTGTATTTTCAAGAATTCGCAAGCGGCAAAACTGTATCGCGGAAACTCCTCCGAGCGATAAACGACTGGGATGGTTGGATGGGTGTATGGTTGGCTGGTTGGCTGGTTGGCTGGATGGCTGGATGGTTGACTGGCTGACTGGCTGGCAACGAGGCAGGAGACTGAATTATTTGCAAGTTGAATATTTATAGGGGGTGGTAGGGTGAACTGTGCCCGGGGTGGGAGGATGAGACATTTTCGATTTAACAATTAATTGGAAAGTTTGAGCTTCGACGTTGCTCATAAAAATGTATGCTGTGATCTCGAGCTTCTCATCTCTCTCTCTCTCTCTCTCTCTCACGCTGTATTTTTCCTTTCGGTCTCTCCTTCTTCCTTCGATTCTCAAGCTTCGCTAACTGATCTATCGGCTATCCCGTTTCTGTAGAAAAATCGCCACGGCACCTTCTCGCAAAGCAGCTTACATGATCCCAAGTCACATGGTCGATTCTCGTCAGCTGTAGTCATTGTTACCAACCCTTAGCACTAATCTCAAATTAATTACATGACAAACAACTTCTTCCCTATTCCCAGCACAGTAGCCTCCTTCCTTTCCGCATTCGATGGTTACGGGCTGGCTCTCTGGCTTATTTTCTACGAAGGAGAATTTCAAGGGGAAAACTACCCCGTCATCTCTCGACGATTACCCAGCCTACTCGAAACAACGCGCCAGCCTTAATATCGATCATGGAATATCATTTTTTTGGAATCGGACCAGAAACAGCAGAGGAGCCTACGAAGGGTGGTTACTAGTTACTAAAGCTGTTACTTTAAGGGTGAAAATAAATAGGGTTATAATTCAAGTGATGCACTCTATCCCTAATGGATGCGTATCGACAGAAATCGATCGATTCGTATCGTATCGAATGTGCTTGTATGATTTATCGTCAAACGAAAATATATCAGACAAAAATGATAATGGCAACAATGATCGAGGCGATCGATTAAAAACTAAAGGCTCACGATTCTCGATGATAAAACGTAGCAAAGTGGCGTGCGCCGGCTCGAGCACTGGACGCGCATATAAATCGCGCTTACGCGAGGCGGACGATAAGTATTTCAGCGCCTGGTGCTATTGTTGTCTCGCGATACGATCTCCCGTTAAATCTCCGAGCCTTCCTTCGGTCCTACAGGGACAGTTTGAGTTATACCGGGTGGTACTACAACAATGAACTCGGGGGGTCGGAACAGATTTATGGGGGCGGACACATCACGCAACCAAGTAAAGGCGGTAGCAGCAGCAGCAGCAGCAACAGCAATAGCATAGTTCCCCGAGCCAGGCGTTTCTGGCTTCTCTGTTGCTACTTCTGTATCTCAAAGGAATTCAAGGAACCTTCTACAATTTCTCAGTCCTCCCTGTTTCATATTCATTCCGTACCCAGACGTCTTATCGTACGTTTCAAATGCATGGACAATGCCTGGAACACCTGCAGGAACACGTGAACTTTTCCTAGTTCCTCCTGCTCCCCCACCACCCCCTGGAACAGGACATTCCAACACAGACACAGAACCGCGTTACCCGTCGACGAGTCGAAATAATCGCGTAATCAGCGTGGTCAGCCGCGGAAATTGCGCGGTACCAGGGCGAACTGCCCAGTAGCCCAGGATTAGTGCAGTCTAATGCGTGCAACTTGCAGCCGGATGCACCGAAATGCAAGCGGGGATTCCGGCTCGTTTCGAGCCCCAGCGGCTTTCCCTATACCGGGACTTGGACCCTTTTCCCGCGTCCTCCAGGTTTGTCCTGATTCAAAGGAGACAAAGGACATCCAGACCTCATACCACCATCCCCTAGGATGGAGCCATCTCTTCCTGTCGTGGCACACTAAATAAACCCTGCACCACTAGAGAGACCCTCTTCCGTCCTGGCTTTAATCCACTTTGCAATTAATACCCACTAATTAATATAGGAGGCAATATTCCGATCTGTCCGACCACATGGACCACGTTGCCTTGAGCCTGCAAGAGGTGTACGATGGGCTTTCACCCCCCTTACAAGCAGCATCCCTAAATTGGATTAAGACCAGAGACCTCTGGATCCTGCCGATGTCCTGGATAAATGACGCAATAAAGATATACCAGCCCTAATTAATCACTTCCTTCTCAATTAATACACTAATTTCTTTCTACACACCTTATGCATTTGCTCCGGAGATTAAGTAACCAGGGGTCAAGGGTCGTCTAGAATTAATCTCCAAAGGTGAGCAGGGCATTGTCATCGGGCACGTTGTTGAAAGGACACGAGAGTATAAGCTGCTGCAGGATATCGTCCTATTCCAGGACCTTTCGCATCTGTGCTGAGCATAACGTCAATAGCTGGGAGCAGCACAATAGAATAATGCGGGCCTAGTTGCACCAAGCTGCTACTGCACTGTACACTGTACATTGCTCTAGTATCATATAGCTATAGTATTTCATAGTCCTAGTCCAAAGGACTAAGTATACTATATACTATATACTACTCACCCTGTATCGGCCAATGCCTACGTCTATGCATTTCTCGCATATGCTACCAGGGTGCATCAGCTTCCTGGTACTGGTGCAATATTCCTATACGTAATATTAGTTACTCCGACACGTACAGTCAAGCCAACTATGCACTTGTTGATGATGTGCGTGCGCCCATAGCTAAACCAGTACTCATCAATACCACTTGTATGACAATATGACAATGGACGGTCAGGGTACTGATGGACCAATACATTGCTCGGGCTTCCCGTTATACAATGTATATTACGCTCCAGAAACCGGATGTCGGTTATAACTGAACGAATCTGAATATAGTATATTGCGTTTACGTGGGAAAGGGTTTGGCAGGGGTTAGATGATAACAGTGGTAGGGGGCAGGAGCGGGGGGTGGAGTAGATAGCTGCATGTACTGTCCAATTACTTTCGTTCAATTTCCCATTTTCATTTTACAGGCCTCACTTGTGCCTTTATTGCGCCTCGTGCTGTCATTTCTTCCTCCCCCCCCCCCCACCCTCCTCTTTTTCTGAAACTCGTTCGATGATAACTTCCGGAAATTTGCTGTAACCCTACTTGCACGTGTTTCTCTTGCTTCCTTACTTCTTGTAAAAGTTGATCTTCAGTCATGTGATATTTCGGGAACTCGAGATCCTGTGAATCCACTTGTGCTTCGCGCATGGGTCGTTCTTATTGATGTTTTATTTTCGTGAATTTTTGGAATTCCTGGGAATATTGATATTTTATGTTTTGGACGAGGGGAGGTGCGCATGAATTATTATATAATTTTAATTGATGGAGAATCGACGATCGACCAGGGATGTTTATTAAAGAAGGTGAAAGTAAGTAAAGTAAAGAAAAACAATCTTGCCAGCCTCCCAACCGTGAAAGGGTTGTAACTTTAAAACTATTGGAAATATCGACTTCCATGACGGCTACGTCGTTCGTTTTCATTTGTTCATCAGGATTGTCCGACTCGTTCTTTATTAATTGAGAATCGATTCTTGAATACAGTAGCGAAGATTAAATAATGGATTTTACAGTATACCCCAAGCAGATTTTCAATGAGCGAAAATTCGTGACGAGCTTGTAACCGAGTACTCTGTGTCACGTGTAAAGGGACCAGATTTGGGATATACCGAAAGAAAGCGAAAATAAAGATATAAAGGGGAAATCGTTGCGATTTCAAAGAAGAAGTGCTTTATTTTATAAGTTTTGAACTTTAGCACACCCGACCTAATGGCAAGTAAGACGACAGTCGTGATTCGAAGGGAGAAAGGACCGTTTAACGAGACCGTGGAAGGCCTTTGTGTAAACGCCCCAGTTTAAATAGATTCTCATGAATACGTAACACGGTAATAAGTTTTTAGTGGATATCCAGTATATTTTCAACGTATTTCAAGGTGATTCCACTCGACCCTATAGAGAATGGAAGAGCGAGAGGAGTGACTGTATAAGGACAAGCGAATGAAGAGAAGGAGTGAGACACAGTAGGGGGTAGATAGGGTGAAACGGAGTGAGAAAAAATGCTGCAATCCACTCTAGCCACTCTAGCTGTAAACAAGTTGATACGATCCCGGTGTAACGATGTTTCCAACAAAATTAGAGGGAAACTGCAAACAACCCCTTCTCGGTTCCCGTTCATCCCCGTTTAACCTCATACCACGAGAGAACGACGATGCTGGGGCTGGTTGGTTGGCTGGCGTCGACGTCGCGGCGCCGCGACAACCCTTCATTCGACTCGTTAGTGGCGGCTGGAAACAGGATATCTAACGCCATAATGAAAGACTGATCTTATGACGGTCTCTGGTATTACCCTCCCCCCCACGCGGGGGAGATAAGTTCCTTGAGGGTGTCCTCCAGGAACAACCATGAATTTTCTGGCCCAATGGTGTGGATCGAAGAACGTCGATTGGTCGTTACATAGAGATATTAGTCGAGTGTGTATTTTCATGAAAAAAATTGCAGCGAAGGTATTAAATGAAAATTATACTAAATGGTAAGGGGTTGAGGGTATGAGGGCAGAGACCCATAGGCAAACACGTTTTCTCACAAAGGGATGAGTCAGGCTAAGGGTTTAAGCCTACAGATAGTAATACTAGAATTACTAAGGGTGAATTTATATGTAACGATAGCACAGTAAGGGGCTTGTAGTCAAAAGGCAACCGGCAAATAAAGCGCAACCGGCTCGTTCATTTAAAGTGCATCGTCGTACAAGCAAGGCGCGATTTATTAGTGTTTACCTTGGCTAACATGCAAAGCAGACGCTATGCTTCTTTGCTTGGGGACAGGATAGGAGCGAGGAGTGAGACAGAGCGAGGGACAGTAAGTTTAACGGGCACTAGGGAAAGTACCGAGAGAAAGACAGAGGACTGGGATGAGATAAAGGAGAAAAGAGAAGAGAATGCCTTTCCGGTGAACGGCTCGTAATTAATTCGTTTGATTTATATCGAGCCAAAGGGCCTGAATGCTAATTCGTATTTACTTATTAGCCGTGCATGCGAAGTAGCCCGTTCGATATTGTTCTCAGGGCTACTGGGGATGAACGAGGTCGATAATTAAAGCGCACCCTTTGTCGTCTACCCCTAGGACACAGGAACACAAAACTCTTTTGGATCGAAAGGATCGATCGATCCATGAATCATCCCTTACCGGCGGTATCGTTAAAGCCAAAGAAAAAGTTATTCTTGAACGATAGTGGCGGTCTTCGGGGGATGCAATTCCACCCCTTCCGGTCTTCTCTCGCTCTTTTCGTCCATTCGCTCGCTCACCCCTCGCTGCAGTCTAGGGAAAGACACTCGGGGATGGGGTTAATTAAAGTATTTCAATGAATAGCCCTACGTCGGCTACTCCCACCCCTTCGCCCCAAGGGAACCTTTATCTACTACCCTCACGCCCGTGGACACGGCAAACACGATCAACCCCCGTCGAAAATACGAGCAAGTCAAATATCGACGACACTGTCGTTTGTTCGACGTAAAAATAATTACGTGGATTAAAAAGCCCTGTTGCCTGTGCTAAAACCACCCCCTTTAAATATTTCATGATTAATCGAGGATTTTCACGCGGGAAATTCTAATTCTAATTTCATTATGCACAATGATCCACAGAGTTGTGACCCTTGATATTTCAACTAGGCTTCATGACGTGCAGTTAGCACCAACGGAACATAAAACACCCCTAATAACTATCATTCAATTTTCTCATATATTGACATCTAAGGGTTGTTTCTGTCAACTACAAAAAAGAATCGTACAATTTGTGTGACAAATATGGAATTACTAGTAGTATATGGGGTTGTCAACCCTGGCAGGTAATCACCTGCGTAACTAGGCAGTTCACCCATGGAAACAGCCGGACGCCTAAGCTCTAAGGGTGGCTCAAGTAAGGGACGTAACATTGCTGAATGAAGGTCTGAATTGCTATTGCTCACTAAGGTCGTGAACTATAGCTGATTCTAGATGGTACTGAACGTTACTTTCACGTAGAGGGTATAGGTATACATGTGGCCAGATCTGTATCCATATATATATATGTATATATCGGGCAGTGGACGTACCTGTATACAAGGACGGTGGACAGGGGCTCAACTATATTGGTTCAATCCCCGCGCACTCAGCGCTCATGAATATGCTCGAGCACGGAGGGGTGGTTTGGTAGCCTACAGCCACCCACGAGCTAGTCACCCCCTAGCAGCTTGGGCACCTTTATAGCGAACTCCCTTCTCAATCCCTGACGCAACTGTTTAACCGGTCAACCCTCTAGTGAACCTACGCTCAACCCTTGCACGTATATGTCGGAGGAGCCCTTTTTGTCATTTGCTTTTTTTTGGCTTTTGGAATGAACCCTTGTTTATACCACTGTCGATTTTCATCGAAATTAATGCCCGAGGCATTTTTACATTTTCTCTAACTCTTTTTCATTTAATACATACGTCAAAATTTCACGTTGAATCTGTACGCCGATATTGTATCTTCAATTAGGTAAATGACTTGCGTGTATTACCAATGGAGTCACAAAAAGTAAGAATTAATTTTTTTTTATTTTTGTATTGTACCTTTTCAATTTAGCAGAAGAAAAATTGTTTGTCATTCCTTTGACTTAGTGATCTATAGCTATCTGGCGCACAGTCGCCTTTTTTGGAAACACTCAGCCTCCCTTCGTCCTGTTGCCCAACTACTGGCTGTTTTTAAACCTTATTTAAGGCAAAGGTAACGTTAGCTGGAGAAACTCGCTGACTTCGTATCTATATGTATATGAAAATCCGACATAGAAGCAAGCGAGAGAGGGAGAAGAGAATAAAGGATAAAATCCAAGAGTGATAGTGTGTACGTGTGTGTTCATATATATATGTTAAATTCTATTTATGGCTCTATGAGAGTATGTGCTGAGAGCATTCGTGGCCCAAGGAGATTAGCTTATCTCGCACTAAATATGAGAGTCGAGCCCGTTTCGCGTTTCGTCAGAATTAGAAGCTCCCTAGCGACAGATAACACAGCTCAGCCATTTTGTAACCCATTGCCTTTACTTGCCCTTATCCGTAGGAAAGTTTAGACTTCGCGTTTAACCCATTTCCCGATGAGTCTAAGAAAATCATAGATACCCCCGGTGAAATTATTACGTAAGTCGACAGTATTGAAAACACTGCTTGCTTACCTTGGTCACTAAGATAACAAAATTGTGCAGTGTCTAGGAGAGCGACTGTCGCTGTGAAAAATATTTTACTGGGGACGATAGTCAGGAATCGCATGAATAGATAGATCGAAGGGACACGGTGGGTTTGCGAATTCGCATTTCGCAAAGGGACAAAGGCTAAAAGGATCGGAATCGACCGCGGACAAATAACTCACTGATTAGCCAAATACCGAGAGTTCTGTTCGGTGGAGTGATGAGGAGGGGATGATTTTAAGGGATGGTTGTGCGACAAACGGATCTT
The DNA here is from genome assembly GCA_031001745.1 of Hartigia nigra. Classification (NCBI taxonomy): domain Eukaryota; kingdom Metazoa; phylum Arthropoda; class Insecta; order Hymenoptera; family Cephidae; genus Hartigia; species Hartigia nigra. Next base: position 27,708 of record JARPRG010000480.1, on the reverse strand, counting down.
TGTTGAACTGCTTCTGGCATCCCATGAGAGAATTTAAACTTCAAGGGCGACAGATACACAAGGCTTGTTTGATCGAAATAGTTTTGCGCTCTCCCTCTACCCGGCTCGTGTCGGATGAACGTGTTCTGGACAAGTTTGAATTTTTGATATTCAATGGTACCTGCGAACGTGGAAATCAGCATGTTCCTTTGACAAGGAACTAATATGGCTCGCTCTATCGAATTCCGTTGGAACTATTGTCAGTTTCGTAGGGGACGTAAGACCGTATTCCAACCCATGTAAAAATCATACAAAGGATCTGCGATTCAGAAAAAAGATTCGATGATTGGCATCCTTCGTGTCGTCCAGTTAGTCATCTTTGGGGCGTCGCGGCGTGTAAGGATTCTGGGTAAAACGGAGTCTGGCGTCGTTTTTTTTGGGAGAATGACTTTGCCCTCGGTAATGGCCAACGAATCGAATTGGCCGGTGGAATTTTCGGGGGTGGATATCGAAGGGTGTCTGTAGTGGAGCATCGTCTCTTTAGGGAGATTGGTGGCACGACAGATGGCACTGCGAATGTCGCGATTATGCGAGGGTGTCGATGTAATTTTAAGGGTATAACGGTGAATAGGAGTCGATCGTTTATGGGCGCACATATACGGGTCTTCTAGGTGAACTCGTAGACAGTGGCTAGGGGATGCATATAAGGGTTGTTACAGGCATCTGGCCTGCGGCCAGGGATAAACGCTCGGAGTCATTGCGAATATTCGCCACGGATCATCGGGCATAACCGGACCGAATGTGCGCGAATTATATCCCCGCGCATGCGCGTTAAACCAACGTGCCAACCATGAATGTGCAACGGTCCGTCGATTAAGGGTGCACAACGGTTGAAGGGGTAAGCCGCAAGGGGGTAGGTGGGGCTTTCCATTAGATTCGCGTAAATCCCAGCACCCGGGAATCGGCCACCTCGATTAGGCTAATAGCATCAATAATGTTAGATCTACTTCGTATAGTCACCCTTATTTTTTTTGTTCTATTGTCTGATCACTTTGATACCCTATCTACTTTTCCTACTACGAGTCTTTATGCTCGTTCATACTATACATTAAACTTCTCACTCCCTCTCTCCACAATACCTTGTTTTGTCATCAAATCGGCATCCCCTTCCTCAACCACCACGCATACGCAGGACATGAGAAAAGAAAGTCTAAGATGAAAATCCTGCGTATATACCTGATATTCGCAGGGGTCGTGAATATAACGTTAATTGTCTCATAAAATAGTAATGGACACCGTTGAAGTAATAATGCGCATAGCTATATCGTGTACCCACCCTCAATATAAAGGTCGAGGCTAGGGACGGTATATTCGTAAGTACAGGTAAGAATAATCTGGGATATATTATTGTTCGTGTCCCTTCTGTCGCACAAATGGAACTACCCTTAATGGCGGCTGATAACGATAAATGATTAAGTACTGCCAGCCGATATCCTTAATGCGTTATCCATTAGACTAACTATACTTCTACCATAAGCTTTAAGTGTCAGTTTGTCAAGGTAGTGTAATCAATCAGGATTTTTGGTAAGTCTGAGTGAGACCGGGTTAAGAAATTTTTGTTACAATTTTTATCGATAGTGTTTAAGGGATGCTGAAAGAAGTGCAGTGGTCCGGAGGGGTGGTAGTACTTGGTGGGGTTGGTTCGTCCTCGGGATATGGAAGGGGGTGAAGTTCGATTCTGTATATTCATAGCGGTCTTCGCGGAAGCGGGTTGCATTAGCATATTTGCCCGGGTCGACGTCGGCGTTGGCGTCGGAAGCACGTAGAGGTGTGTGACGCGAGGAGGGGTGGGCGGGGGGTAGATGCGGACCTCGTTGCATAGGGGATGCATATACGGCGAAGGGTGGAGAAAACTGGCTCTGGAACTTTCTGGAATGGGATAACGCTCGTATGCAGTACTGTTTTGTTTACCTTTGTTAGCCACAGCTATGGCTCGTACGGCGATAGGCCGGAGTACTCTGATAAAATAAAAGTCAACTAATTCCTCGGAAAAATACGTGAAAACAATGCGTAGCGACGCGCTCTGCTAAATGCTTCAATCAAATTGCAGATTAATCGGTTTCGAATAGCGATGGTCAATTTATGCGAGAGGTGCGAGAGAATAAAAATAGTGAACGGGGAATACGAAAAAAAAAGGTGTTACAGAAAAATGGCGTCAGTGAGAAAACAATGAAAATGAATAACGAGTTGTATGAAAGGGAATTGAAAAAAAAAAATAATAGTGGACTTCGTAACGTCGACTATTGTCAACATTCAAAATTGATTTAGATTTGTCTGAAAATTTAAAATATTCATTGTCTATTTTTCGAAAAGGGTACATGTTGAAATTCTTTTTTTTTTTATTACGTGAAAGTCAACGTGAATAAATTAACTGATCATTTTGTTACCGCGTCGGCGTTGGGACGCCCAAGGATTTTGGTACCGAGTGATACGTCGTGGTGAAATAGTTATTTTTTTTTTTTTAATTTCGTGGAATCTCTGCGAATGCTTACGCAGTGTTGACTATTGTTAATCAAGGTACGATTGAGGGATGAAATGATATACGAATAGGGGTTGAAATTATCGTCAGCGGACTGTAATAATTGAACGGGATGTATGCGTCGAGTGAAACGCGGGGATGCGTGCTGTCGACGTCGCGACGCCTTTCTACCCATCAAAGGGTTAAATGCGTGTAAATGTCCAAGCTTCGTCGGTTCTCCACGATATTCATGTCGCGTTGATGCTCACTGGTACAACAAGTGATTTTCTACCCGAAATCTTTTCTTCGTCCTCTGCGTTACGTTTTACTTTGTTTCTTTGTTGTTGCTATTTTGATTTACCATCTCTTAGTCACGTATCCGTTCTCTATTTCTTTATTATGGATATATATATATATATATATATCCATAATCGAAAAATCACGTCACAATATATATAGATATATATATATATATATATATATATATATTGTGACGTGATTTTTCGATTCACGGTCACAAAAGGGCCGCACTTACCGATTACATAACGTTCGCGATTCGCTAACCGATACCGAGTCGTCACCAAGTGTAGAGGTTACGCTCTTGGCTAATTCAGGTTGAGATAGAGAAGAGTCGGCGTGCTCGAATCTGCCGTGAGGAGAAAGACCCGAAGGACTGGGTAGCCCGGCAGAGGAGAACACCCGACGAGGCGTCTCCGCGGATCGACAGAAGCCCGGGCGTAATACCGACGCCCCAAAGAATAAGGGCACAGGGCTGGAGAACGGGTGGAGGAAAAGGGTTATGGGTACGGGCAGGGGAGGAACCCCGAGGCCCAGGTTAAGTTTTGGTAGTGCCCTGTTTTCGCCCTGTGTCCAGGGGAAGCGACCGCGGAGGACCTCCGAGAT